>GL502296.1:48525-64112 GCA_000149185.1 Mayetiola destructor
ACTCTAATATATATTCCTATGATCTAACCAGTTTTTCTCGAAGCAACAGAGGGTTGTGAAAACTGTGTAATATCAGTTTGGTGAAGTCAGACTCAGAAACGACATGCAGTTGATAGTTGATGGCAAATTGCCATTGGCAATTACACATCCATATTTTGGCTTTGGATTTTGTGACTGATTTTTCGTTTCGATTAATATGGCAAACGTAGAAATGTATTGTACACGATACACAAGCTATCTGAACAGAGTCTAACACTGGCAACGAAATTATGGCGAATGAAACAAATGGCAACGAAATTATGGGGAAAAGAGAAATGCTAGAATGTTGATAGTTGATACATATACATTGTGTATAATGCAAAAATAAACAAAATCCAAAAACGAGATGCGAAATAAAGGAATAAACAATACAATAATAACTCATGAATGACAGCAAAGCAGTAGTAATCGGCCATTAGTCCGTTTTTCGTTCCACTGGTTCCAATTCATCCCGTTCAAACACTAAAAATGAACATATACCAAACATCTTTTATCCTTACTATCAACCAACTTTGTTTGTCCGACTGCGAACGGCAATCTTTTTGTGAAATATTAATATAGTTGGCCGTATAAAAGACTTAAATTACTAGTCTGGTAACGGTGATATGAAATAGAAACCGACAAAATGAAACACGAAGCAACGATTTTGCGTCGCATGAATTGAAAATTCTCTTCTTTGTTCTTGTTGCCACTGTCGTTCTGAAAATTTCGTAAATCTCCATCGAATTCGATGGCGTGTTTTAAAACTGCTATCCACAGAACACAGAACTCGTTAATATTCTAAAAGTAAATTGACACTGATGAACGAAAAAAATTAGCACAATATTCGAAATGAATAAACAGCTTCAGTTTATGAGAACTGAATGATTTTCTTTCGTGAATCAAAAATCAGTTTAATTGTTTTTGGGTGTTTACAATTTTTACTTGGAATTGAACGATGAAATGATTTGTTAACACAGCCGAAATATTTACTCCATTCGGGGCAATCGATAGTCAAGATAGTTTATTGTATCAGGCACGACAAACAAATATCAAATGTTCGGCGTTCTCATAAGAAGAAAGAAACAATTTCATTATACTATTCATTTTATTTTTTTCTTTATATCAATAGTCGATAAATTCCAAGAGTAAGGAACATCGAAAACATTTTATTGACACGCATTTGAAACGATTTATCATGGTTCCGATTTCATTGGTAAATCGGCTAAACGAAAGAAAAATAATAATTAATAGCTTAAGATATTTATTTCTTTGTCCACTTGTTATCAATGTTTGCTGTGTCCCAGTGACGGTTTAGATTCGTTTGGTAGCTTGCATTCGCATTAACAGACACGAACAATCAAAACAAAACAAATTATTGAAGCAAAACACGGAAAAAATTTCATCCTAAAGCGAAACATTCTTTTCATTCATTCGAAGTCGATACGAACTACGTTTGTATTAAGCAATATATGTTATTCTCATATTTTCGTACTTTCAGCTGTGATCAGCTTTCTTCCACTAATCATAATAATATCGTCGACGTGCAGACATTGAACAAAAAAAAATAAGATGAACCGAAGTGTATGTTCATTTTAAATTTTCATTCAAACATATTTGTTTAACCGTGCTCTGGTCCCAAAAAAAACTTCATAATATGGACTTGTGGGTAGGAATCGACCCAAACGTGCTTTTTTGAGACACTTATAATAAAAAAAAAATAATTTTTTTTGAAATATTTGAAAATTAAGGATATTATAAATCAGAAATGATGGTGAAAGAATAAAGCAAAGTTATGAATCCAAAGATATTTGAAGTCAAAGTCAATGCTCAAGAACACTAAAATAGGAACGTTTTGGGTAGAATTCTACCCAAAGACCAGAGTACGGTTAATTGATCATCACTTTCAAGTTGGAGACTTCAACACGAAATAAACAAAGGGAAAGAAAATAATGGGCAAAAAGAGGCAATAACACGATTAGTGACAGCGATTGTAAATCTTAGAAAATGCGAGCAAAGTTTATTGTTTTACTGAATATACATCGCAATTGTTGTTGGGGCAAAACAAACACCAATTTAGTTGCACTCATGTCCCTTCCGCATATTCAATTTCAAGTATTAATTACATGCCAATGCTTTATCGAATACGATGACATAATATTACTACGGACAAATCCGAAATTCGGATTCGATTCGGTGAAAATGCGACATCTCATCGAAAATGTAGTTTGTAGTTTCATTGTTGCAGCAAACAGCCGAAACGCAACAGCCGAGTCTGCGGAAAAGGGTACCGAATAGCGAATTAAACGACGAAGAACATTTTTATCGGAACTTTACTCTTCGATGATGAAAGGCTAAAGTGATTTCAGTTAGTTGAATAAATGAAGTGGAATGGTTAAGATCGTCTTCCGTGCTTGGTGTGTTGAAAGTTTCCTGGAACAAGAATTGTTTTTTTTTTGTAATTGATTATTGAATTTCGGGTTGGAATAAAAGAGGGAATATGGTTCATTTCCTTGAAAATCGCTGCAGGTGAAGCGTAGTTAAATGAGTTCAATTCAATTCAATTTTTTCGATGCAATGAGATGACACCACCAATTCTTATATTTTATTTTTCAATTTCATTCATGTTTCATGTCTCGTTATTTCACATTTTCATTCTTATGGGCGTATATTTGCAAGCTTAATTTAAATCCAATGTTTTCTTAACAAACCAATCTAACCAATCGGCTTGACGACTTTTTGATATTTGAATATGAGCGACAATATTCAATCCAAATTCTTCATACGAACTCCGGTAGACCAAGACTAACGATTAAGTATTTAGATCATCGAATGAGTCGCAATTTAATTACATTCAAAGCCTAAGTGATCGGCATCGTATAAAATGATAGGCTTCACCTTGTTTTTTTCACTTTGTTACTTTACCATTTAACATTAATTCCAATGCGTCCAAAAGCAAATTATTCATTGATAGTGCAAACGGTAGCGGAATTCAACAAAAATAGCAACAACAAATGCTTGGGTGCATATCCATAATACAAAATCTGCTGATCTGGCTGATTAAAAGAATGGAGAGAGAAACTTGAGGCTGTGAATCAATTCTTTTCATTGAATTTAGCCGATTCATAATTTTTTTGCTTTGTGCTTTCTTTATTCCAAAGAAAAAAGCTTGATTAACATTTCAATTCTCTTATTAAATAAAACTAGAATAAAATTTTCAGAGAAAACTGAAGTTCAATGCACGATCTAGCGGATTGATTCAACAACATTTAATTCAATTTCAAAATTGAAAATTAAAAACTGAACTTACAATGCGGAACGATGAATCGTAAAAAAAATTCAGCACTAATTCCGATATTGGAATGGAATTATTAATTTTTCTCGTAATAGTTCTTATGCAACTTGCAAATGATTAATATTTTCCACCTTTTTTCCTTTTTTCCTTTTTTGAATGAACTAAATTTACTTAAAAAATATTCGCAATAGAAGTTAGATTGCAACAGATCGTCGCAGATAGTAACACTGTTCTCAATTTTTACACTGTGTAACTGATGTGACAGGAGTGAACGGTGTGAAACGGGTGACTGGAAGATTGTGAAAAATACCTAAAATACGCAAAACAGCAAATATACCCGAAATTCGAAAAATGTGAAAAATATTCAAAAATTGACGCAATCAATTGGTTCCGATAGGGATCGAACTAGATAACAACTTTGACAATGAGTTGAGATTTGGTCAATGTTTATGATTTACTTCAAATTTGCCAAATACGTTAATACGAAAGAAATCTAAAATTCAAATTAAGTAAATCTATTGGCCTTTGTTAATGATTAATCGATTCAGTTGTTGTCGAACGATGTTTCCATATTTTTCTAAGGTAAACCGTTTCGACAATTGCGTTGCTAGAATGAGAATGTATTCGCCTACAATACATTTAATGAATTTGTATCTGTGGCTAGCATCACAACTGAAAGATGATCCCGTGAAAAGGATTCCAAATTCATTGTGCGAAAAATTAAACAGTACACAACTCTGAAATCAAAAGGTTTCACTGATTGTTTGATATCGTACAATTTGAAGAAATTTTCGGTGTTCTCACATATTTTGTACGTGCTAACACATGGGATTGACTTCAAGACATTAGCATCGATTACACTGTATTTTTCGTTTTCTTCGAAAACTGATTGACAAATATTGCAATAGAATCTCGGACTTTGCGTAATTTTTCTTTCAATTAAAGAGGCAATATATGCAATGCTGAAATTTGATGTAAAGTCAAGCAATGAATCATTTGTTTTCAGTTCATTCAATCTTATCACTTCCGACAATATTTCATCTTTTTGTTGCTCATACTTTTGTTCTACATCATCAAATGTGGTTGTTGCGCGTTTGGACGAAATAAAATAAACATTTGAGTAGAACTGATTCTCTGGTAAATCTGGGTCTAGATTCTCAATAGCACGACAATTGGCAAAATTCGATGATACAATTTCCAAATTTGCGAGCAACTTCCGATAAGCGCCTTTAAATTGGTCGACATTTGGATTATTATTATAGCCACAGCAGCTTCGAATTTTGCCAAAGAACATTTCAATCACATCTTGCAGAAGGTAATACGTCGGAATTTCGGTCATTATATTTTGTTGTTGGACAAATTCCTTGAACATCATTTTCAGCGAATGTATATTTATTATGGATCCGCGAAACGCAGTCAATTTTCTTGTTTTCAAGATTGGTGTAATTTTGATTGTTTGTTTGATAGTGTTAGTTTTTTTATTTGTAGAAAAATGTTCAACGGGGATCTTTAGCGACTTCAAATATCCGATGGTCGTTTCAAAAAAAGTCAAAGATTACTCGGACATTACCCTCATGCAATGGCATTTTGAAAATGTTTATGTTGGTGTTACGTGAGTATTTCGAATTGAATATATCAAATAATTTATCGATGATTTTTATAAATTCAATAGTCGGTCCGGCAGATATAAAGTCGGGAGCATTTTGTTGCAAAAGAAACTGTAATGTGTTAGCTGTAGAGTTGCTCAGGGTTTGAGTAGCCAAATAAACACTCTGTGGGTTGCTTTTCCATTGTATGTGTTTTTTCGTGAGCTTATGTGTTTGCAAATATGTTTTTTTTGAGAACTCGTATAGTTTTTCGATGTATTTCCATTCGATTTTTCCACCACTGCCATTATAGATCACTTCTTTATTGGCCAAAGTGTTTCTTATAATTTTTTGCATATGGCATGGATCCAAAATAATGCAAATTTTTTCACCGTTGAGCGGATTATAAAAGAAAGGCTGGAAGCTTTGAGAATTAACGTCTAAATTTGCGCCCAGAATATTACACATTTTGACATTGCATGCGAGACCATCGAACGTAATATTGCTTATTCTGATATTGCACTTAGTGACTGCTGAGATGATTTTCAAAAGAATTTCTTTTCTTTGGGCACTATCAAGTTTGTCGATTGTAAAATATGCGACTGGATGTTGGAAGCTCACATTTAAACCATTCAGGAAAAATAAAATAATCTGTTTTACTTGAATTTTATCCTCCTTTTTTTTATCTTCAAGAAGATCGGAAGAGTCAGATTCATGCTCATCTTCAACTAGGCCAACATATTTTGATTGTTCTCTCGACCAATAAACTTGTTGGCGTATGTTCATCTCATCAAAAACGAGGCTGCAAATGATATCTTTTTTATGTTTCTCTTTGATGTCGGTTGCAATTCTTTTCAATCGTTCGATATGTTCAGTTTGAATCCCTGGTTCACCTCGTATGTCAGATTTTGAATACCAGGACTGGATGGTTTTAACGGTTGGCAGGTGGTTATTAAATGAACTTCGAATAAATTGATATGCACGTGGGCTATGGTAATGCAAAGACAAACAGAAACGTCGAATCGCTGGGGAATATTTTTCGAATCTCTTAACACCCTGATGCAAAACACGAAGTATCTCATTGCCTTTTAAATCCTGAAAAGAGAATAGAATAGTACATTAAGACGAAGATTTTTCTAATTTTATTGCAACAATGTGAGATTTAAAGCCAACCTTTAGTTCTTCGATTAGTTCCGAATCGATAACATTTTGCTGCTTCTCTTGTACTAAATCTGCTTTGATCTTCGACTTCGAAGATTTTAAATAATTTGCGCTCTTTTGTACTTTCTTCAGATGGACTTGCCAGCTTTCCAGCCTTTCAATTTTGGACTCATATTGTTCTATAAGCAGATCTTTCCTAGCGCATTCATCACATTGCTGTTGATTTTGAAATTCATTTACAGCATGGCTCATAACATTCGCATCTTGGGCATCGTTAACATTACATTCAAAACTTTTATTCAAATCAACGACTGGTATTGTGCCGCAAATTAATCGAACATCATTTCCTTTCTTCGTCATATCCTCTATTTTAAAATGCTTGTAGCAAATGAAACCGCTCATTTTCTTCTTTGGACTCAACCCAATAGCAGAATTCCATTTCCTGGCAATGCTTTCATTTTTGGGGAATCTTTGATGAGAAATTTAATAGGATTGATGCGATTGATGATTCAAAATTTTGAAAATTAAAGTGCAAATAAAATATTCACCTAAACATTCGAACTTTCTCGCTGGTCCCTTTGTTGTATTCGCATGTTGTGATGGAACAATATTTTTTTTTAACAATTTTGTTCATTCCGGCATTTTCATCCATTGTGCTTTTTCAATAAATTTTGAATATCTATGATATTTACTCAATATTTTAAATTTCAAATCTTTCTGACATTAGCCACTGTCTATATTCGAGATATTCAAATGAAACATTCAAAAGCAAGAAAAGAAAGAATATGATAAACGAAATTTCAATTCTTGAATAACATGAGATGAGAAAGAGGGAGATAGATACATAAATCATAAGTTGTTGGAGCCGTTGAAACATTAGGCATCAGATTGTCATCATAGCAAATAAATACCAATCAACAGAATCAGCGACTCAGTTTTGCCAACTGTGCCAATTTCTCACTGCATATATGCGATATTGACCCTTTTAAAATCATTGCGATAAAAAGGTTAAAGTTCCTTAAATCTAATAGAAATTACTTGTCCCACACATTATGGATAGCGGAAACGCAATAAAGATAATTTAATTATATTGCCGACATTGCAGATTTCAGAAATCATCAATTATAATTATATCTTTCACTGCTAACTGCTGCAGTAGTTGGTGTGCCTGTTGTAGCGCGCGTATCGCATCGCCGAAACCGCCGAAACATGCATGACTGTTTCGTTATTTCCTTCATTTTACAAAGCCTACTAGTGTAACCGTTGTAACCACGCCACTTATTGAATTTACAAAGCCTACTAGTGTAACCGTTGTAACCACGCCACTTATTGAATTTATTCCATTCGTCGCATTCGTCAAAAGGCATGGTGGTGAAATATTTTTAGTCAAAGTTTCGAATTAATCAGACTCTTTCATATTTTTTTCGGAAATAATTCTTTAAACAAAAAAGAAAAATCCAAATAATTGGTCCACTTATTGAATTTATTCCATTCGTCGCATTCGTCAAAAGTCATGGTGGTGAAATATTTTTCGTCAAAGTTTCGAATTAATCAGACTCTTTCATATTTTTTTCGGAAATAATTCTTTAAACAAAAAGAAAAATCCAAATAATTGGTCCACTTATTGAATTTATTCCATTCGTCGCATTCGTCAAAAGGCATGGTGGTGAAATATTTTTAGTCAAAGTATCGAATTAATCAGACTCTTTCATATTTTTTTCGAAAATAATTCTTTAAACAAAAAAGAAAAATCCAAATAACTGGTCCGAACTAAAATGGCATATGTTCACAAAATTTACGTCGGCGATCAAATGGGTATGTTTCGATTCAATTCATATAAGTGTCTTAAAGTACATTCATAAAAACTTTAAACACAATGCTCAATTAGGCTCACAGGGTTTAAAGAGTTTATTTCAGAATATTTATTCGATATATTTCAAATATTCTTGTTAATTTTATCTGTTTCCCCCGTTTTAAAATAGTCACACGCTCCAAGAAAAAAATGGTCGACAAATTTGACATTCGTGGGTGCTATGTTCGGCTGAATGTAAGTTTGCGGACAGAAGTGTTGAATTGGCTGGAAAAAACAGATCCAAAAAATGCGAAAAACCAAGAGAATGAAGAAGAAGCATCACGTGATGATCCAGAATTGTCAAAACCGTCAAAACCACGCCGACGAAACAGTTTGGCTGGCGCTTCTTTGTTTTCGGTTAACAATAACGTTGAGGAACATTCGTCTGACTTTCTACAAAAAATTCAACATCCTTGTGCGTTGCAAATGGCACCGACCGAACTGACCTACCCGACCAAACCGACCGAACCGACCGAACCAGCCGAACCAACACAGCAAAATGTTACTGATTCGCTTGTTTCGATAAAAAACGAGCTTGCATCAAACGTTGGTGTTGTTGGTATTCAAGACCAAGTTGAATCTGGCCAAATCATCCGCTCCAATAGTAGCGATGTTTCTTCTGTTCCTGTTGTTCCTGCCATTGAAGCAATGGTTCTGAACAATTTTGACCCATTCCGGCGCCTCCCGAATCCACCATTCACAGTTCGCGGACGGTGCCGGGCTCAATCTGTAGATCATATGTCGTCACGGCGACCATCGTTGGACACAATTTTCGAACATGAATTCGAATGTAAACCGTCCGAAACGTTCGAACCACTCTTTTATGATGATGAATCAGATTCGTCGCTACCGTCACCACCAATTGAAATTCCAGTCCAAGGAGTTGAACAAGAATCGCATGCTGAAGCTCAAATGAACTCGAACCGAGATACGATTGCGGCAGTCGTGTCGAAATGGGTCGCACGATGCGAAAACTTTGAACTTTAATTTCTTCATTTCATTTTCATTCAAAAAAGCTAAAACAGCAATTTTCCCAGCTATATCTTTTTGTTTGGAATCAAATCAAAAAATTTTAAATCATTGCACTAGTTTCGAATTGAAAGTGGGAATTTTCTGTTTGCAAATAAATGATTCATTTCACAACTTATCAATTGCGATGAAAATTCTATTTTATTATTGCAGCAGCATTGACGTGTGGTTTGATTCTCTTAAAAGTTTAATTTCAGGGAATGAATGGAAGGAATAAAGGTAAAAAATATTGCAACATTGTATTGGTTTCATCCTGCAAAAAAAGGTCGAGAAATAACGATATTGTAAAGTTTCGGTAGGTTAGTCCCATACTTTCATTTTTATATATATAGATAGATTTGTATGAAACATGACAAATTTGAACCGTGTACACTCATAGTTAAAATGGCAAACAAAATGTTCAAAACAAAAAGCATGAGCTTCCGGAAATCTCAAAGAAAAATCGACATCAAAATTATTTCAACCAATTTGGACAAAGAAAACAAAAACATCAATTTTCATCATCTCATCGAAAAAGATCTTGCTGAACTACTGACTAAAGCCAAAGCAGTAACAAAAGAAGCCGGTTACAAATATGTATGGTTCAACGGCAACGTAATCCTGGCCCGAAAGACTGATAACTCAAAAATCTTCAGAATCGCCAATCACGAAGACATCAATAAACTTAAGTAAACTCATTCCTGCAATAAACATGTAACTACAAACTTACCATACCAATGAATACCCTAGTCATAGATCACATAATTCAAACGGACAATGTAGAACACTATGTAAACGAAATCAACCTACCAGAAAGAAACTTGAACATTCTACACATTAATATACAGAGCATAAGGGATAAACTGGATGACTTAAAGTTAATGATATTGGAATTAATCAGATTACATAATAAGAAAATCCATATAATTGCCTTAAGCGAAATATGGATATACCAAAATGAAAACTTCCTATATAAAATAGACAATTATGAGGCTTATTTCTCAAACAGAAAGGGAAATCGATCTGGTGGTTGCTGCCTTTTCGTACATTCAGGAATCGACAGTGGCCTCGTCCTAGAGAAAGAATTTGAATTAAGCAACTTCCTGGTAGTTAAACTTTTAAAACAAAATATACACATTACCTGTACCTATCGATATGTTGACTCGAACATTAATAATTTAGTGGGATACCTGGAGGAAAATATACTCAAGTTCAACAAAATGATAGCAGTGGGAGATATCAACATAAATCTAAAAAACGATGATCGTGAAACACTTAATTATATTGAAACCATACAATCAAATGGATTCTTCCTCCTAAATAGTATGAAAATGAGGTATTATACTAGGAAAAAGAATTCAATGGGAACTTATATAGATCACGCATTCACAAACCAGGGGCAGTCAACATTTAGATGCTCCCTACTAGATGCACAAATTTCTGATCACAGACTGATCATGCTGAGTGTAAATATCAATACACAAACTCAAGGCTACAAACCAACAAATAAAATAAAAATAATAGATTATAATCGTATAGAAACCAATATAAATGAATTACAAACAATAGCAGGGGAAGAAAACTTTGGTATATTCCATCAAAAGCTAATAGAATTCATTAAAACACATACAAAGATTATCCACACAAAATCAACCAAACGTAAAGAATGGGTGAATCAGGAATTGATTGAGTTAATCAAAATGAGAGATCGAACATATAAACTAAAGATGAAATACCCCAATAATCAGGCATATGGTGATGAATTCAAAGTTCTTAAAGTAAGAGCCCGTAATCTCACGAACCACTTGAAAAGAAGTTTTTCGGTGATCAAATCGAAAGAAGTATAGGTGACAGTAGAAAAATTTGGCGGAATCTGAATGAAATAGTATTCAAAAAGCAAAGACAAAATAACATCATTAAGGCCATAAAACATAATAATCAAGAAATAGATGATGATAAGATGAAAGCGAACATATTCAATGAATATTTCATAAATGTAATTGAAACAAACAACCCGGATACTGCCCAAGATCACATTGAATATGAAATTCAGGAGCCCATTAACTTCGAACCATGTAATGAAGAGGAAATAGAGGATATTATACAAAAGCTTAATTCGGGATCTAGCAACGGATACGATGATATTTCAGCCAAGTTCCTTAAGCGGTATAAAAGTATCCTATCCCAACCACTTACCAAATTCATAAACGATTGCTTCGTAACAGGTACATATCCTGAAGAGTTAAAGATCAGACATGTGGTGCCAATTCACAAAAAGGGAAGCAAACAAACCTGCTCCAATTATCGACCAATAACAAAACTAAGTACAATCGATAAGGTATTCGAAGAAGCGATACTAAAACGACTCAAACACTTCCTAAAAACCAATAAAATAATTCTCAATATGGTTTCGTGGAAAACTCAAGCACATTAGCTGCATCCCTAAACTGTATTGAGAAGATCTACGAAAACATAGACAAGAATAAATACACTGCCAGGCTGAACTCGGTAGTAGAGCTTGATGTGAGGTATTATAAATAGTATAATTGGAACACAAAAATTGAAAAAAATTCGAGATAAAAAAATTTGATAAAAAAAATTTGAGAAAAAAAATTTGAGAAAAGAAAAATTTTCCAATGAGGGACATTTTTTGGACGAAATATTTTTTTTTTTCAAAATTTTCGTGTTTCTACGCGTTTCTGACCATTTCCGATCGATTGGCGCAAAAAAAAAATTTTTTTTTCTAAAAATGAGAGAAAAAAAAATTCGAATGCGTATCCCAGGACTACAGTATAAAATACCTATAAAAATGGGCTCGGGGGATTTTCTCAAGCTTTCGAATGGTCCAAACTAGAAGTCATAAGACCCATCCCACACCGAGTTAGAGCTGGTACATATATACATATAAATATATATATATATATATATATATAAAACGATTTTATAACTTAATGTATCCACATCAAGCAATATGAAAAAAAAAATTCTATCCAATTGATTTGACATTTCCCACAGACGAACGAATGAAATGTGCCGAATGTTTATTAAATCTTGTTGTTTTTGCATGGGACCTACATGTCAAATGTGTGTGGAAAATATCTTTAATAACTAACATATTGTGTGAAAACAAATACAGCAATAACAGTGGCCAGTCACATTCACTTTTATCACCTCACAGTTTGTTGCATTTCCTTATACAAAACAAAGTGAAACAAATTCGAGAAAAAACTCATAGCTTTAATTCGATTGATTCAATTCAAAAATTAACAAACGGATTACATATTTCGGAATTGAATTGGTTTTCAATTACCTAGTAATAAGAACCTATGGTGTTTTGTGAGAGCAGAAGTAGCCGTAGAAAAATAGAAAAAAAACGTTTTAATAAAAATGCGAATAATGTAGTGCCTTGTTGCGATTCATGTGTGTGTGTGTGTGTATTAAGAAGTTAGCTCACTTTTCTTCAATGGATGCTGTGAAAGTATCTAGAAAACAAAACCATACTTTTTAAATGAGAACAAAACATATGTATTTTTGCGGTCAAAATTCAATTTAATTCTCACGCGAAAAAAGAACGGTTTTTTTTTACTTTTTCTTTGTTTATTTATTATTCACCTTTCTCGTTCTCTTCGAAATTTTCTCCAACCACATACAAAAAAACCTATACAAATGATTCAATTTTGACTAGAATTGTCCTCAATATATCGATGACTGTTACACTGTTACGGGTCTCTGTGTGCATTATTCACGTTTTTAGTATGTATTTAGAATACAAAAGAATTATTTGAAATTTTTTTCGGAATTTCCTGGCTTGCCGTGACTAAATCCCTTAAGGTGAGTCTGGTGCTTAAAAGAGATTCTGAACTGATATTGAGGTAAAGATTTAAGCCTTATTTTATGAATTGACAATATATTATTTGATTGGCATTAAACGCAGGCCAAATGGTATTCCAAAGAATGTTTTGCACTATAATTTCAACTTGAATTGTCTGTCAACAAAATTTGAATACATCTTTCAAAATTAACGACATCTGTCAGTGAACGTTTGCATATGTGAAGGATAGTAGCGTGTATAGTTACCACTACATCTACCAAAACCGAACCGTCAAAATGTATAAATACGTTTCAATATCGTACAGAGAAGTTCCCTGTTTTCGCTTCTACTTCACTTAAAATATAATCTTAAATCATTCCACATCGGCAATAACATTCGAAAAATTCGAAAATACTTATAGAAAAGAGGCCAAAAGAATGGAGCGATCAACGAAAATGCCCAAAGTGGCAAAGGTAAACAAAAATAATATTAATTTAAACATAAAATAGCATCCAAAACATAACCCAAAATCATAATCCAAACAAAAAAATTGTTTCAGGTAAAAAACAAAGCTCCGGCTGAGGTACAAATTACGGCCGAACAATTGTTACGTGAAGCAAAAGAACGATATTTGGAAATTCAACCGCCACCACCAAATCAAAAAATTTCCGATCCAGCCGAATTAGCCGATTATCAGCATCGCAAACGAAAAGCATTTGAAGATAATTTACGTAAAAATTTTATGGTGGTCAGCAATTTGATTAAATATGCTATGGGAAGAGCAACAAAAAGAAATTCAACGTGCCCGTTCGATTTGCGAGCGTGCGGTTGATAATGAACACAGAAATATTACAATTTTGTTAAAATATGCCTGGTGACGATCACATTGAAGAGAAATTGTTTATTGCTTTTGCTCGATTTGAGGAAGGGCAAACAGAACATGATCGAGTCCGTGTTATTTATGAATATGCTCTGGAACATTTGTCAAAAGATCGAACCAATGGATTGTATACGGCGTACACAATTCATGAGAAAAAGTATGGTGATCGTTCAGGTATTAAAGATGTTATTGTATCAAAACGAAAATATCAATACGAACAGGAAATCACTGTAAATGCAACCGATTATGATGCATGGTTTGATTATTTGCGATTTATTGAGAATGAAAACAACAACGAACTGGTTCGTGAAACATATGAACGAGCTATTGCGAATATTCCACCCGGAAAAGATAAGAATCTGTGGCGTCGTTATATTTACTTATGGATAAATTATGCACATTCATTAAAATTTGGCTGTATTATGCCCAATTCGAAATCTGACACAAAAACTTAACGATTGCCCGAAAAATGTTGAGCCGTGCAATTGGTATGTGCCCAAGGGATGAATTCTTCCGTGTGTGTGTGTGTGTGTGTGAAATAATTATCAAAATGGGTTTTCTTTTCTCGTTTAATAAAAAAGAGGAGTAGCGACTTCGTGTCTTATCAACATTTTTTATGAAATTTTCTCTTCCGTTCACAGAAATATGGAAACAATATGCATATTTTTATCGGCCTATGTACAATATTCTTGAAGATGGTTACATAATGTTTCGTTGCAAATCAGAATTCGCTAAGCTGCTTGCAACGGATGAATGGCGTTTAACGTATATCAACAAAGACTATTCCGTGTGTCCTACTTATGGTGCTAATTTAGTTGTACCGAAATCTATAACTGATGAAGAAATCATAAAGTCAGCCGCATTCAGAGATGATGGACGCTTTCCACTATTAAGCTATCGCCATGAAAATGGGGTCGATATTCAATATTCATATACGAGTCAAATTATTCTCTTCCAAATAACCATTTATCTAACTGAATTTCCATTTTCAGGCAATTTTATTGAGATGTGCTCAACCAAGCAGCGGATCAAAAAGTAAACGATGCCGAGCAGATGAAGCAATATTAAATATGATTTTAGGACGAAGCAAAAAAAGTTTTATCGTTGATACGTGGAGCAAAAGCAAATCAAACACCGAAACTGATCAACACTATAATCAATGGCGAAAGATTACTTGTTCAATTGGAAATTTATCACATGTTTCTAATATTGTGGATTGCTTTTCGAAATTAATTGATGGTACTTCCATTGAACCGATTTTCGAATTTTGATAATGACGAACTGGAACGTTTTTTCTTCGATTTTCAGCTTGTAACGATACTTATTGTTTGACGGATAAATGATCGATCGTTTGGAGCATCCAAATTGGTTATCGTTAGTATTGAATTCATTGAATGCAGCTTGCGTTGTAGCTCAGTGTTTGGATCATGAAGGTAGTCCATGTTTGATGCATGGTGGAAAAGGGCTAGACTCAACGCTCATTGTTACTTCACTCGTTCAATTCATATTGAATCCAGACTGTCGAACTGTACGCGGGTAAATGATCAAATCATTGAATATTTCACCTTTCACTCTCATTCTCAACTCACACTTTTCTGCACACAATTCACAGAATACAGGCTTTAATTGAACGAGAATGGATTCAGGCTGGATTTCCATTTTCAACACGTCATAAACATTCATGTTATACTCCATCACAAAGTCGACCAAAAACATCGGCTTCGACATTTGTTTTATTTTTAGATAGTGTTTATCAATTGCATTGTCAATTCCCCTCAAGTTTTGAGTTTAATACGCAAATGTTGATTTTACTACTCGAGCACAGTTTTTTTAGTTCGTATGGAACATCCGTTGCACCGATAAGTCTAGAGCAGTAGTGTTCCTAGGGGGGGTAGGGGGGGGGGGGGTTACCCCCCTGGCGATCTGAAATCCATAATTAACCCCCTTTAAAAAAATTGCAACTTTGAAAATCACCC
>GL502297.1:47826-58984 GCA_000149185.1 Mayetiola destructor
TATGTCGTATGTAGTATGTAATAGTAGCAAAATCTTTCGTTGGCTTGAACGAAGCATTGATTTTCTTCGAATAATTGTGAAGGTAAATTCATCGTACGCTACTTAGCATTGCTCGTTTCTATTATAAACAATTTGAAACAACTGTGATTGTTATTGACCAGAGTATCAAATTTGACATATCACGTACACTGTTTCTTCAGATATACAGTACGAACCCACAAATTAGAAGCAAAATGTGCAGAGCCTTCTTCTAATTCGAGAATTCTCCTAATTTCCGGATTATTGTGAAATAACGAAAATTTAACGATAAAATGATAATAATTTCATGTTATGCATATTTGTTTTATTTATTTTAAAAACGATTGATGATATCAATGAATACATATATGTGAGAGAGAAACTATTATCGTGACAGTTGAATGATATACAATACCTAGGCTACTCGTTTGAATAAATGAAATGTTTTTATCAATCTGAGAACAGACGAAAGTAATATTGGAAAAAAAACATTCATTATTCATTGCGCAATTTGCAGTTCGTCGTAAATTGAATAAGAGAATTACAAAAATTGAAAAGTAGATGAAAAAATCATCTGAATCCCAGAAATTAAAAGAAAAAATTCGAATTTGCGGATTTTTCATATAAGCAAAATTTACCTCTAATAACCGAGTCCTTCTAATATCTAAGGTTCTAATTTGTGGGTTCGTACTGTACCATCAAAATTCAATGTAAATCGGGTGTAATGTTATAAAAAGAATTGAGTCTAATTGCCGGTCAACCGTTGCCAAGAAACTACGGAGAGTTTTACAAGGATGAAGATTCCTTCTTCGATAAAATCGAAACGATTTACGAACCAATTTGAATAAAATTAGTTGAATTTCAAGAAAAAATTATTTTCAATGTCCAACAAATTGAACGATTCCCTTGGATAAAAGTCTTTGGTATTATTGACTGTTTCATGCGAAAACTGAATACGCTACATTTCTCCTTTTTTAAATAAAAAACATTCATAATTTACTTTGTTCCACATATTTTTCAAAATAATAATAATAAAAATAATAATAATAACCAAGAAGCCACTATTGTACAGCTTACCTGAAGAAGAGCGCTCAATCTACTGTCTCCTAACATATTATGGAGTAAACTATCATCCACAAAAGGATCTTGTAAAGCATGAATGTCGTCCAATGAATCAAGTACTCTTTGAACGGCCTCTAATCCAGCCTCTTCATCTGCCCAATCATTCAATGTTTCCGATGCTATTCCAATGGTAACTAGATTGATTGAATGTAAATGATATGTATTGATAAGGAGGAATGGAAAAAATCCCCATATCTAACCTGAATCAGTGTCAGTTCCACATAGTGGATCATTAGCGATTCCACCGGCAATTGCTTGAACAGCACCTTTCAACTTTCTCCGTGCATTAAAACGTTTAAGCTCTTCAACTGTTTCAGCTAAATGTGTTTTTGGTATTTTATCCCGATCCTGTTCCCAAATGAATTTCAAAAATAATTGATAATAATGTTATATTGGCTGATTGATTGCAGCAGACTCTGTTATTTTATACAAATGTAAAAACAAGCTATGAAACGATCAATAAATTGAAAATTGAACATAGTAAGCAATGATTTGGCACATTCAGGCAAACCAAAATGGTACTTTAAAACACTTCATTTACAATATCTAACATTATACACACAGAGGACTGATTGGTCTTTTCTACTTGTCAAAGTAGTCGCGCCTTTTCTACCATTTTTTTTTTTTTTTTTTTCTGAATATTTGGGTATACTAAAACATAAATATCAATACATCTCTACCAATAAACAAATATTCAGAAAATAAAATCGGTAGAAAATGCGCGGCTACTTTGAAAAGTAGAAAAGAAACCATTCAGTCCTCTGTGTGTATCAATAGCGTAACTATACAAAACAATTCAAACAAATAAATAATAATCAGTACTTACACGCATCCATGGATGATTCAAAACTTCTTCTATTGTCAATCTGTTGTGTAAATTTGGAGCCAGCATTTTTAACACTAAATCTTTGGCGTTTGGAGATATTGACTTCCATTCTGGTGCCTCAAGCTGAGCAAATAAAAGAAAATACATGAATGATTTTCAGAAATATTTTAGGCAATAAATTGATATTATAAAGCCCATTTCGAATGTATAATATGTTCAAATTTCGGACGATCAATCACCTTTCAGACTATCGGAAGTTTTATTTTTTAGAAGGAATTCAAACAATGATCTCTACACTTATAGCTAGTGTCCGATATGAAATTGATTGTAAATTGTCTAAAACAATTTTTTTTTTTTTGTATACTTTCAAGGAAAAAACGAGTATGTACGGACTCTGATCCTATCAAATTCTCATTAAAATTCAATTATTTTGTCACTTAAAAAGCACTCATCTGAAATTTTCAGATCCGAAAGTAATCATTGAGCGGAAGGGGTTAGAATTAATATCCATAATCGATGACTTTTGCCTTTTTTCCGAAATCTTTGTGTTTCTTTGCGTTTCAGACGATTCCCTATCGATTGACAAAAAAAAAATGGCCCCTCCAAGTTACCTCCAGGGTGCTTCTCTCCGAAAATTACCCCTCCCCAATCGATAGAGAATCATCCGAAATTTCAGCCCGATCCAAATATCAGGGTGGACAGAGACGAAAAGAACATTTAAAAGAAACTGACTTAATCAAAAATAGTATCCACCGAGGGTGCATATAAATATCAAAAATTCAATGTCATTTTTTCTCTCGCCAACGACAAACGCGTAGAAACCTTTTTTTTTCGAATGCTAACGAAAAGATTTTCAAGAAAAATATGGCGAAAAAAGTGTTTATTCGTAAAACTATCTACTATTAAATGTATATTGTGATGGTGGCCATGGAAAATGAGACGAAAATAAAATTTAAAAATTTATAAATAAAGACTATTACCGCAACGCGTCCACGGCTTATTACATCTTGTAGACGTTTCCCAGAACCTAAAAATGGCAAACGTCCTGATAATAGAACATGTAATAAAACTCCAGCCCCCCAAATATCACATCCTTTCCCATAATGTTGTCTTGAAACGGCTTCAGGAGCCATGTATTGTGGGCAACCAATCCGGCCTAGAAATCATTTAAAATGAGGGTTAGAAAATGATTAATCCGGCTTGGTATAAAATAAATTTACCTAGTGTTTCGATTCCATCGCGCCCTGGCGGTAATTGAACAGCTACACCGAAACCACCTAATTTGACAGGTGCCGAATTGTCGATCGTGGCTAAAAGGCAGCAAGCAGGACGTATATCTCGATGCAAAATATCATTTTCATGACAATATCGAAGCGCTTCAAGAATTTGTCTCATGTAATGACTAAACATTAATTATAGATGAAAAATAGAATAATTTTTTTTTTTCACTATGTTCCATTTAAGCTAATTAGAGTTAAATACCATGCAACTGCTTCACTGTAAATAAAACCGGCTACTGCTCTTCTGACTACCTCGAAGCAAATATCTGATCCTTCCATACTGTTTTAATTGATTTCAATTATATTTTTTCATCAATATTAATGTCAATTGCTTAGTAAATTATTTAATAACTTACTATTCAAACACCATATATAACATTCCTTCTGAACTGTATGTTTCTAGGAGCTCAACGATATGTGGATGCTTTAGCATATGACATATCGTGGCTTCTCGTTTCAAATCTATTCCAAAGTTAAATGGAAACTTTATAAACAATGTGATGTATTAAGCGATAACGCAAATTTCACTAACCGGAGGTACTCAATCCTGGGCTCGCTGTAAATTTGGCAACGTCTACAATTTTAACTGCAAATTGCAATTTTGATTCACGATGGATGCATCGACGAACTATTGAAAATGGCCCTCTGCGATTAAAGTTTCATTGGATTTGAATTAGAATTTATAACGGTTTTAATTTTTACTCCAAGGTCTATCAATTGTTATGTGTTATCGGAATGCATTTACTTTTCACAAAATGAATATTCATGTAAAAATTGTAACTTACTTGCCAATCACCTCATAAACTTCATATACATCATCGAAAAGAATATCGTCGTCAGCCATTATAAATGCTATCAGAATCGAATAGTTTGAATATTATATTGAGTATAGGATTTAATCACTTCTGTTCTTTCGCTTCTCTTCAAAATCTCCACCAAATTGCTCTTTTTATGGGTTTCATGTATGTTTCAGAAATCTTGCTGGCGATTCGATGTTATTACTGTTGTTCATAATGGAAACGAGGGCTAAAATGATTATTTTATGATTCAAAAATGTATTGTATTGTCCCATTTAATTGATTAACAGAATTCATATTTCGGTAATTGTAGGCTATTTAATAATGTGTTTAGACGTACATAAACTCATCAATTCCTTAATTGCTCATAAATGAATCGATACAAATTTAAAATTAATGCTTTGAAGGTGCAATGTCATCGGAATAAATAAAAATTGTACATATATATATATATATATATTGGTTTAATGTAAAATTTAACATCATTTAATATTTCTTAGAGATATATGATGAATCATGTTTAATTGAATAGTAATTTATTAGGATATAATGCCGAATCTTCTAATTGTAAGTGTAACCGTTTTGAAGAGTAGGTTTTATTCCAATGAGAAATGCTTTAAAGGAGCGATCTTTGGTACACGACGAGTACAGATGCCAATTTAGTTGGAAGAGCCTTCTCCCTGAGGTTTGATTTTATTTTTTAATCTGATTTCACTTGTAGGTTAAGATATAGATTTTTAAAACATTCCAAACAGTTGAATGTGTATTTATTTTCTTACATTTTTTAAATTTTGATTTGTTTACAGATTCAAAAACTTTGCCCGTCATTTGATTTCACTTCGATTTCAGATACCATCAATCGGAAAAGCTTGCAGAATTGCTCCATTTTAAATATTTACAATTGTTTACAATTGTTTACAATTGTTCATGAATAAATGCAACAACTTAAGGTTTTGCACAAAATTTGAAACTGTTCGATTCATCCGAACGAAAATAAATAGGTGGGGCAATTTACTATATCCTGGGCCTGAGTGAAACCAATTTCCCGGTTATGGAATACGGAAAAACATGGCCGACATATTTCCACAAACAATTGCGAAAATATATACATATTTACGAATAAATATTAAGAGCTATTTAACTGTGCATAAATGTTACAAACGCAATGTTTATACGCACACTATTATAAAAAATAAATCATATGTACTTGCACACATCAGATTTTAACGTTAAATAGATAAACATAACATTTTAATTACATTGGAAATTTTAAATTCTCAATCAAGTCTACGTATTTTCGATGAAACTTTTTATCAGTGCAACTTGATCAATTCAATAGCAACAATTCTTATGATTCACGTGAAATTATTTTATCAGATATTTTGCTAGTTTTTCCTTTTTTTTATCGATACAAAATCACTTCTCATCACGATGGATGTTTGGAAATTTCAAAATAATTCGATGATATTCAATCAACAGAATAAAGCACATTTATTAGAAAAACATTGATTATCCCGAATAATAAATTTGGTGCTGTACATTTAGCGAACGCGATAGATCTTTCAAATTTTATCGAAAACCTTTTATTTTTATACGAATTTTTAACATTTACCCATTGAGAGAACAACATTACATTGAAATTTGATTTTTGACAGAACTTTGCTTTTGGTTAACAAAACCGTGCTAGCAATAGGATAGAATATCTCACATATGCAATACTTGAGATAAATAAATTCAAGTCAATATAAAGAGCTCGATGAGAATCACTGCACATGCTTATACATAAATAGTCACGTGACAGCCCAAAAATTTGTATTTATACAATTGTACAATTGCATTTGATAGGTTCTATTCAAAATCATTGAGAAATTGTTAAGGAGATCCTTGAAAAATTGAAGCATTTTCATCGTGAATGCAAAGAGCAATCAGTATCATCAATTGGAGTTTAATCTGCATTCTCTGACAATTCGAATGTTGAATGTTGAATGTCTTGAACGTAAACAAAAACATTGAATACAAAACCTATGAAACAAAAAGATTGATTGTTAATTTTGTGAACAGTTTGCGACGGCGCCATCTCTTTAACCTAGCTAGCAAATTTGAATTTACTGTACATTGTTCAGAGCAACTTTAAACAGCTCCATTGTGTTTGTTTTGTTAAAACTGTAAAACAAAGGAAAAGACAATATGAAACATCTTGATTTTGTTTACGTATAGAATGAATTCATTATTTATGAATCGGAAAACGGTACCTTTTTGATTGGGTTTGATTGTGAACTGGATTATTGTTGTTGACCATGGTGAAAAACGACATCCGTTGATGATTTGATTTCTGTGAAACGAAACCATTCAAAACATTCGAAAAGAAGACAAAAAAAAAATCAATTCTCATTTACATCCGGTGGTTAAGGCGCATTAAGTGCGTCCAAAAGTTCAATTATTTCTTTTGGATGTGTTCTGTTGCCAACAATATGTCCCAAAATCAAATCATTTCGAACGCCTTTTACGTTTTGAGCGATGTAAGTCGCGTAACTGTCCATGGTTTTTGATCGTTTCTGTTCAAAAAAGACGGAAAAACGAAATTTAAGTCGATGTCTTTTTAGAGACATTTTTGCACAGAATATTACACGCAATAAATAAAACAATTTTTTCTTGGAATGATTCAAATAATCCAAAAGATTTCTTACCAAATCGTTGTTCCCGCCAAAACCAACGCTCATAATATGATCCATTCGGAGCACGATGGGCATAATTTCAGTTGACGATTCGCTTGGGGACAAAAAAACAAAACAATTTTTCCGCATTTTTTTTTATTAAAAGAAATTTGACAACAAACGAAAAATGCCAATGCATACGCATTACGCCTCATCTATAAAGTCTTCTGTATATATCCAGATTCCAGCGTTTGAAGAGCTATAGCACACGTTGTACATGCTTTACTGAGCTGAGAATCAAAAGGGGTTCATCTGTTAGACGCCCCGAGGAATATCCAGTCATAAATTTGACACAGAAACGATTTCAGCTTGGCTATCATGCTAACAAGACAAATAAATAGAAAAAGTTCTATAAAAACCCGTTTTTCGTGTTATTTTCGCCGAGAAACGACGAAATATCTGAAAAAAAAAAACTTTTTTTGGATTTTTTTGGGGCTAAACCAATACTTTTCTCGCATCTTAAATTGTAGTTCGCAGAAAAATGATATTTATGAAACCAATACAAAACAATAATTTTCGGCATCGAATTCATTTTCATTTCGAAATGGACAATCATTTCTTTCCAAAATGTAAACAAATTACGCATGTTTCGGTGACATCGGTTTTTTTCCATTATGCTCTACGGTCTTTTTCACTGCGTTAATTCAAATGAGGGGAAAAATGCGAATTTCTCCTTTCTGTTATGCCTGCGTATATCTATAGACCCTATGCATATGTTTTCATAGAGCCATACATTACTCTATCATAGCAGGAACATTCCCCTCGCTGGATCTATTTTCTACAGCAACGCAGATGCCTTCGTCAATGTGTTCATTAGAATAAGAAGATGATTGAAAATGGATGATATGGACACAACAGCATGGAAAAAGTGGTCTTATATTTCGTACCCTTGGAATATAATATTATCGATGCAACCCCGCACTTGAGCATTTACATGTTTTTTTTTTTTTCAATTCTTAGTCATGAGGACAAACATATAGGTGGATAAGAGGATATGTAAACATATTCTTCAAAACGAATTTTTTTAAAACCGTTTATTTTGTAATATTGACACATAGTATTTCGGATATCATATAAAATGTTAAAATACTTCAAAGTTCTCCACTATTTTTAAGTATGTGATACTTTATCGCAATTTTTTTTTTACAATGAAATGTCATATTTTCGCGGTTCTTGGCAAACAGAATTCCTCGTCATTCGTATTGCGGCATTATATTTGTAAGTTATTCAAACAGTATAAAACAAAACGCGATTAAATATAGTGCAATCGCAAAGTAGGTTGAGAAAAGAGATATAAATTGGAAATTATTCTTAAGAAGATTATTAAATAATATTGGCGCCATTTTTTTAATATTATTTTGAAAGAAAGATATTAATTCGATAGAGATAGATTTTAATTATAATTTTCCAAACCATTTAAGGTTATGTGTGAATTGAAACAATTGATTCCTTGACAATGGACTCATCGATTCAAACAACAAAGCACAACCGAACATTTGAGCGTTATGAGACATCATTCAATCAGTCAAGATCAATATTGTCACAAAATGAAACCATTTCACGAGATTTGGAATCCGATAAAATGATCGAAAAAATGTCTATGTACGATTCAATTCCCGATAATTCAACATTCTTTAAGTTGCACTCAAACGCAGTTAAAGAAAAGACAAATCAATTATATGAACATTTTTTGGAAATAGCACAAACGCTTGCTAACGATACGGAATTATTTGAATCGGTTGAAAATATGATTGAAGCTTGTTCAGAAACAATTAATGATTTAATTCGAAATGGTGGGACTCTAAATGAAAAGAACATATATGCTGGTTTCGGTTGGCTAAATCAGGAGCGTAACACATGGAAACTATTATATTGCCTGTATAAAGATCGTTTGCTTTCACAAAAGTTAATGGACGAAGGGAATATTGATGACTTCAGTTTATATAACAGTGAACAGGAGATCATTGAAAAATTATACAAACAAAATGAAAACTTACGCGAATATCAATTGATAGTTGATTGGTTGGAACAATGTGAAATACAATCGAATGCTGCTAAATGCGGTCATTATATGGATGAAACGGTGTCATGGGAAAATACATTGCATCAATTGCAAAATATTGATCACACCGCATTCAGCGGAAAAAAAAACATTGTGAGAAGTTTGGATCCAGATGCACCGAATCGTGAAAATTTACCTTTGCATGACTTGGATGCGGAGGACGAAGAACGTATATCAAAAGAGGTAATTTCATTTCCGAAATAATTTTGAAATAATTTTTTAATAGTGATAACAATTCTATTCGGAATCAAGATCCTATACGAAATACGTCATGGGCGATTAGATGAAGCAGGAAATTTGTGCGAAAAAGTTGGACAGTATTGGAGAGCGGCTATTCTTGAAGGATGGCGCTTATACCATGATCCAAATTACAAAATATTTGAAGGATCATTAGAAAAGGTAACTTTGAAATTACATGGCGAACATTTCAATTGAAGCAGTTTGTTTGGAATCTGATGAAGTTGTATTATTCAGTTTCCAGTTGAAGGAAATGTTCGTCGTGATTTATGGAAGAAATTAGCATGGCAAATTGCTGATAACTGTTCAGTCAATGAATACACCCGTGCCTATTTAGGAGTTTTTTGCGGTCATTTAGATGCATTGAAGTCAGTGTTGTATCAATCTTGGTTCGATTTGCTTTGGGTTTACTTGAAAGTGCAAATTGATATACGAGTTGAGACCGAGCTACGTTCAACATGCACCAAAAGCTATCTCGATATGCCACCAAAATACTGGAAAAATAAAATGACAATTGAGGAAATATTCGATGAATTGGGCACACGTGATAATATTCGCGACATTGCTGAACATAAACACACAATTATTCGAAAATATATCATTTTGGACGATATTCCAGAGCTAATGCTTAATATCAACAATTGGATTGATGATCTAAAAACGGATGGTCAAATGCTCCGCTTCATTACGCATATTGTATTGTTTATGAGACGAATTGGTCGACTAAATCAAGAAAATTTTGGAAACAATGTGATTGAGGCGTATGTTGATTATTTGATTAGCGAATCAGCAGAATCGTCATTGGTTGCATTTTATACAGCTGCATTGCCAAATAAAACACAAATTGATTTATTTGCCAAATATTTGGAGAATATTAGCCAATTGGATGATCGAAAAATGGCAATTGAGGCTGCACATAATAATCGCCTTGATATTCATGATATCATAACCTGTATGGTACAAATGGTTTGTTCCAAGCACAAATCACCTGACAGCGTAAAGGAGCTGACTGGAGTTATTTCAGTATTAGATGAAAAAAAAATTTCCGCTCTCGAATGGCTAACGCTAAGCTTTGATCAGTATAGCGAACTATTATGGCATGCAAATAATTTGATAAGAAATTTTTTGGGCGAAAATAAAATTGAAAGCATCCGAAAAATATTCAAAATAATTCCGCATAACGTTACGCAGCAAATCTGCAAAACTTATGGTACCAAAGAATTTATTCCAGCCAGGACCGAGTGCAGTATTTTCGAATATATGTGCTATTTAATGTACATTGATGCACTTGATGCTTATGATACATGGCTCCGTGTTTACCATAGCAAACCAAAGGAACCAGAAAAGTGGGACGAAAATGCTCCATTTACAGAAAGAATGGCTAATGAACACAAGAAACAAACGTACATGAATGAGCTGGAATGTTGGAAAATTAATTTAATTGAACAAACCACGGGTGAAAGATTTAAAAAAAAAAAAAAAGTTTCAGTTTGAAATATTTATTTATTTATATATTTACAGCAACACAAGCAATTCTTCGAAAGGCATTGTTTCCACCAGATAAAGGTTTTTTGATTGATCCGACACGACAAATCCATTTTCTGCAGATGAAAAATCAGCGTTGGACAATCGTTTGAAGCAGTTGCATGGAATTCGAAAGCTATGCATTCCACAGTTGGTGTCGTTACTACACAATATTTTACATTCATCAGGCAATTATATGGGTGCAATCAAAATCGTTGACGAACTGGTATCAGAGGATTGTCAATTGTATTCAGTATATTCAAAGCATCAACTTACAGAAATAATTGGCAAAGTAGCAGAGTCATCTTTGGCTGCATTAAATGAGAAAATGGATCCGTGGGGCTATCATCCCAGCTCTTAAATATTTTATAATTTCAAACATATTTTCGTTTCAAACAAAATATTGACGATGATTTTCTCTCAACGAATTGAACTTATTTCTGGACTAAAACAAAAATAAATAAAAATATAAATATGAAATTTTAATTTTTACATGGACTACTCGTTTGCGATAATAGCAGTAACACATAGCGCGGATTTTTAATTTACCGCAATCTGCTAAACACATACAAAAAAAA
>GL502298.1:41154-55610 GCA_000149185.1 Mayetiola destructor
TATATATATATATATATATTAAGGGTGTGCGAATTTTTGAAAATAGTCTGGCTCATGCAATAACCTCTTGAGAAAGGCGAAAAAAGAAAGAAAAAAACAATAGAATCGACATTTGTAGTTCAACTTAGTCTTCCGGTAGAGCAATGTAGGGATCAAAAAATGCAATATTCTGAAACACTTTTGAAATATGAAAAAAAAAATATTTTTTGTTTTTTTTTTGCTACAATAAGTCTGGTCCAATGGTTTTTTCGCGTTTCGTCACAACTGCGTGACGTGTTCTGCGATATTACGTTTCGAACGATCGACCATCTCGTAATCTGAAAACTTTGGCTTCTTTAATCGTCCAAGTATATGGTCCAATGTGGTTCAATATCAAAAGCGAAAATTCAGTCGCAATGGGCCCGAAATATTTGTTCGAGTATATAATGCTGACTCGGGAAAATAAAGAGAAAGCTATTCAGAATATTTTCTTTCCAGTTATTGAACGAAACTCTTATTTCGCTCACCCAGAAAATGTTTTGCTAACTATGTTAGTTGATAAAGATCGAACGGTAAGAGAGAAAGCAGTTACTGCGATTCTCAAAATACGTGCTCTGTCAGTTGAAACCGAAAGCATAAACCGAATTTGCAATAGGCCAAAGCTGAGTTTCAACGCAAAAACATATTACGAAATGTGTTCCATGGATAATAATTTCGAACGATATGACAAAGAATCTATCAGATGAAGGTTTGAATTTATGCATAAAAAACAACATAAGCTTCACGAATCGATCAAGTGGGAATTCATGTCATACCCAATGCGTGGAAAGATTTATTCGGCTCGTAAGCAACGCGTCTTCACAAGTATTTGGCGAAAAAAATCGTAATCAAAGAATTCATGCAACGATCGAATCACGAGCAGTTTTAGCGGTTGCAAAAACCAAAAAAGAAAATTATGCTGATTATAAGAAAAAATGAAAAATCTTGTATATTATTGTGAAAATCATTATTTTCCGTCATAATATGTTCAACGAAGTCAAAACGAATATAAATATTATATTTTTCATACTTCAAAAGTGTTTCAGAATATTGCATTTTTTGATCCCTATATTGTGCTCTACCGGAAGACTAAGTTGAACTACGAATTTCAATTCAGTTTTTTTTGTCTTTTTTCGTCCTTCTCAATTGGTTATTGCATGAGCCAACCCGTTTCAGGAAGAATAAGTAAAATTTGAACACCCTTAATATATATATATATATATATTAGGGTGGGTCTAAATTTTTTGTACGATGAAGGCCCTACCCTAGCGGTGTTCTACGGGTTATTTAAGCATTTTTCCCCAAGAAACTATAGCTCTATCTTGAAATCGGAGCCTGCGGATTTTTTTAAAAATTAGGTTTTTTTGCAATATATTCGAGATTTGGTTTACTAAAATCATTGAATATGAATTCCCCATATGTATATATAGAGGTTTTTTGGGCTGAGGAATCCATTTATGGCATTTCATTTTTCATTTTGCGAGTACCGCCAGAGAGCGCTTTCGTACTATTTTTGCATGTTATCGCTTCTTCTTGGGGGAAAATATGCGAATATTCGGCTTTTCCTTATTACAAATGCAATTATTGAAGGGCCTAAAATGTAGAGCGTCGAAAATTAGTGTAGGCACCCATATACGACCTATGTCGATTTCATTCAAATGAATACAGAAAAAATCGATTTTTCTTCGATAACCTCGCTAAGTGGAGAAACCATATATTTTTTCCCCAGAAATTCAACGTAAAAGGTTTAAACATGTGTAAATATAAACATAAAGCAGGAAAATATTTTCGAATATTCAATATTTAAATGCATATAACGTCTTTTTCGAAATAATGAGGCGGTAACGACGTTTATCGTCATCATACATGCTCAGTGAAAAAAAATTGACGTAAAAAGTAGTCATTTCGACTTGTCAAAGTCAAAATATCGGACACGACTTCAGAACAGTCGACTATGTTAATTTTCGACCGTACAACGGTCGATATGAATTTCATATTCATATTATGAAATGAATTTGGCGACCGGTACTCAGTCGAACATCATCGTATGAACATCGAATCATATGTAAATTTATCGTCTTCTAACTCAACGGCCGATTGCAGTGCCAATAAAATATCGTTATTTTCAATGAATCGTACATCGAATTCACTCAAAATGTGATCAATAATTTCAAACATATCATTTTTTTAAATTATAGTCGTCCCGATCGTGATTTGGTAATGAACCTATAAAACGATTTTATAACTTAATTAATCCACATCAAGCAATATCCTGAATGTATTTACCAAGAATTCCGATATCGATAAATACGCACATATTTTTAAAATGTTGCTTCAAGCGTATACATACCATCAAATTACCAATGCTCAATAGTCGTCCGGACGTGTCGTAATACGTTCAAAGATTAGCTTATGTTGGCATGTATGCATCGACCACATCTCTGTATATCTGCCAATATGCGGTTCATCGGCTTGAGGAGCGCTAGCCTCTACAGCTCAGATGAGTGAATTCGGAATGTAACAAAAGAACGGAACTCCCGAAAAATTTCTGCTCCCATTGCGTTTGCAATGAACACTAGCATTTCATTTGATTTTATTATAAATGTTTCGTGAACTACCCTTGGAAATCTTTTTGCAACTTTAAACCAGTGTATATGAAAGATTGGTTAAATGGAAGATTGATTTTCGGAATGGACATACAGGCAATCAAAAAATTATTTGTCCATCCTTTTTTTCGTAATAATATTGATTTTTTTAGGGAGCTATGACCTGATGAAAATATCACGGATTTTTTTACTATAGAATCATGTTGAGTTAATAATGTCATGTATCCATCAACCAGGCTTGTGAGCAAATTGAAAAAATCGAAAAATAACTAGAAAATTTTCCTGGATTAAATAAAAGTAGTTTGAGTATTTTGATTGAAACAATTTGTCAAAAAAAAAAATTCGTTGGACGAGTCGAGATAAAAACAAGCAGAATTCGATCTTATCGAATTCAAAAATATGCACCACAGGTCGTACCGAACTTTAGAGTGTTATTAAAAACTCGTCGATTCCAATCGATCCGAATTAAAGAATTATTTTTTTGAAAATTTTGAGAAATTTGGAAAAAATTACAAAGTTGAAATTTCATAGAATCCCTTAAAATCCACTAAAACCTGATTTTGGCTCCATGGAGCACAGCTGGTGGCTTCTCAATCAGGAAGCGTCACGCGAAAACCTCATAATTTTCATAAGACCTGATAAAATCCCAACAGATCCTGGTGAAATCCCATAAAATCTCAGAAAAATCCCGAAAAATCCCGAAAAATCCCCTAAAACTTGGATTTTGGCTCTGTGGAGAACAGCTGGTGGCTTCCAAATTAGGAAGCGTTATGAGAAAACCTCATTATTTTCATATGGCCTGATAAAATCCCAACAGATCCTGATGAAATCCCAATGAATCTCAAATAAATCCCTAAAAATCCACTAAAACCAGGATAAGGACTCCGTGGAGCACATCGTTATTCTACCTTTTGGACCAGTTCGGACCAGTTTTTCGGATCAGTTTTAACGCCAAAATTCTTGTATTCTCTCACTGATTCTCTACGCCAAATTTCATTGAAATCGGACAACATTTATTTTTTGTGATTTTTGGCTATTTTACCTTCCCGCTCCATAAACTTCCAAAAACCCCCCCGAAATTTTTTCAAAATATGTGTTAAAAAAATGTAAGCTACTGCTGGGCAAAATTTGGGCATCCTCAGATAATTAATTCTCACCGTACCCCACTGCATACTTGATGGTATGGTGTAGAAATCAGTCATTCACGATAAGAGGTCAAAATCGATTTGTAGTTTGATATTTGGAGGATCGTAGTTTGATATGTTTAGAATATATGATTTTGATTCAAATCAAAATTTATGAAATCATGAAAATGATCATATCTTTCATGAAAAGTCCATTTTTTGTGTGTGGATGAATGAATACTTTTTCGAACATATTTTTTGATTTAAAAACCATATGCCACTAAGTAAATTGTTAACTGATCTCTTCATTAGAGTTGGACTTTTTTTTAGCTATATATTCATATATTATATATAACTAGTCTGCCTGTACTGCGCTTCGGCGCGCTCGCTCCGCTCACTCGGCTAAATTTTCGTTAATTCGGCTCTTCAAAAACCTGTCAGAACTTTTATTTTCGTTTCATTTTTCTGTTTCGTTCTCTTCTCTCATTTTTTTCATTTTTTTCATTTTCCTCTCTCACATTTGAGTTACATAAACGACAGGACAGCATAAGTGAGAGTGAAAAATGAAAAAATGAGAGAAGAGAGCGAAACAGAACAATGAAACGAAAATGAAAGATTCTGACTGGTTTTTGGAGGGCCGAATCAACGAAAATCCAGCCGAGTGAGCGAGGCGAGCGCGCCGGAGCGCAGTGGAAGCCGGCTAGTCAATAATAATAATCAATTAATTTAGTCGATGAGTTCACTTAAATTGCAATAAGTCTGCTCTCATGAGAATGCGGCATAATCTGTCAAAATGCACTGCCAATCTAAGTATCAATTTTTCAACGGGTTCACATTATTCTTCATATTGTGTTTTATTGGATAAACCATCAGAAATTTTTATTTTTTGCAAAAAACGTCTTTTGAAAAAATTCAATAATTTTGGAAAAAATTCGTGAGTTTTGAAATAATTCGGGAGTTTTGAAAAAAATTTTTTTGGAGTTTCGAAGAAATTCGGAATTTTTAAAAAAAATTCCGCAATTTTGAAAAAATTCCGCATTCTTGGAAAAATTCCGAATGAATTTTTTTTCGAAATTTTCGTGTTTCTACGCGTTTCTGACTTCTGACCATTTCCGATCGATTGGCGCAAAGAAACTTTTTTTTTTGAAAAATAATGAGAGAAAGAATATTTCGATTGCCTTTCCCGGGGCCGGAGTTCGGTCTAGAGCAAAAAAAATATGGGTCGGGGTATTTTCTCAATCTTTCGAATGGTCCAAACTTCAGAGCATAACACCCATCCCACACCGAGTTAGAGCTGTTACAAATAAATATATATAAAACGATTTTATAACTTAATGTTTCACATCAAGCAATAATCATAACCATATACATATTTTGACAACAAAGTATTCACGCCGCCGACGGAGTTGAGTCGTAGCGCTGATCAACTTAATTTGCATGGGAAATAGGCATTTAACAGCTATAGTTGGCTTCGTCTTCATTTTTCGTTCTTGTCTATAAACTTTTTCGATAACTATGATAGTCAGAAGACTACAGGGTATTGGTGTCCTCTTTCATTTCCTTGTATTGTCAACTAGATATGTGTGGTCAATCGAAAGTTCTGAACGTTTTATGTGTCAAAAATTGGTCGAATTTACAAAAATTTTCATCGACATTTTTCACGATTTAAAATCAGTGAGTAAACCGATTTTCGATTTCTTGATACCAAATGAGAGGTAATTGAGTAACCTTTCTACTCATACCACGAAAGTTTGAATCTGCATGGAAATAAAAGAGAAACTTAAAAAAATGAGTTTTTTTGTAATCGTTCTTAAACTTTTGACTGGTAGTGTATATAAAAAACGATTTTAAAACTTTTCTCAACCGTTTCTTCATTGAATCGGAAACAATGATTTGTGTGTGCATTCTTTCGTTATTTCGTTATTCATCCCGAATGTTTACTCTCCGTTCATTCTCCCCGGAACAAATCCATTCGCTACAAAACGTTGAAAAATAACACTATGCTAGTCTCAAAAATTGACACCCGGCAAAAAAAGATAAGCCAAGTTGGTGCCATTTTTTCGAGATATTTCAATTCTAAGCTGAAAAATGAGGAAAGGACCGCCTTGGCTAGTTTTTTTCATTTTTGATTGATGTATATCGTCTGAATACTCTTTTTTCGAGACATTGGATAGAGACCATTTGAAAAAACAACCACAATTTTCGGACAAATATCGAATTTCTTTGAATCTTTTTCAAATATCATTTCATTTTAAAACAATTTAATCTTTTTCAATTTAAATGAAATGAAATGTATGGAATATTATTCAAAAAAGAATTTAAAGAAGTTTTCTCAAAGTTTTAAACACAATTTGAGGAATTTGACAATAGATGGCGTCATTTTTTACGAGCAATAGCATCAAGCTTTACATGAATTCTTGACATAGTAATACAACTTTGACATTTCATGAAAAAAGTTTTGTTTTTAATCTTGCTCATTTTAATCTTGCAAAATTAATTATTTCAAGAATTCAAACATGGAAAAATGTTGGAAAATCAGTAACTTTTGTTATGTGTGTTTGAGATATTCACTTTTAAATAATCGGCATATAATGCATGAATAGAATGGCTACTCATTTACCTTGTATACCGTACATTGGTGTGTAAAATAAATTTACGCATTTTCGCAAAATGCTGATTTATTTTTTTTAAATCAATTTTTTTCGGAAAAGAATGATAAGAATCGATTAAAAATAATTATATCGATAGCACTAGGCCCTTTATTTAATTTAAAATATAAAAATAAAAAAAAAAATAATTTTCAAAAGTAATCGTTTTTGTAATCCGGATTAAAATTACAAATCACGATTACATAAACGTATTTTGTAACCTGTCAGATTACTTTTCCCGACTACAGTTACGTTATTCAAAATTACACGTTTCGTAATCGTCAAAAATATTACTGCCGGACTCTGGAAACAGCAAAACACGATGAAATGTCAAAACAATGGCGAACGCTGCGCTAGTGCTAAGGCTTACATGGCAACGCATGCAAGATGTAACTTTCCCCTGCTAAATTTACACATGTACATTGTACACACAAATTAAACATGTGGTAAAAACCAGAAGTCACTGTTAAATGTCAACATTTACCCGAAGGTTGAAAATTTACCACAGAACAGCTGTTCCACCTATCCAGCATGCACTAATCAAACATTTTATTATTTTTTTTTTTTTTTCATAAATCAACGAGTTTAATAACAAGTTTTAAATACATTGGTGTGTAAACAATTCAAATTACATTCTGCGTATACGCAAAGCTATAAACACAGCTAGGCTTACTATGCTAGTTGTCAATCTCTACATATATTTGAATTTTGGACCAGGATACGGTACAGAAAGTTCAAAAATTTTCCCGAATACATTAGAAAGCTTGTTATTGACATTATACATTCGCTAAAATGAAAACAAGCAGAATTCGAATGTATCGAATTCAAAAATATGCACCACAGAGTGTACCAAACGTTAGAGTGATATCAAAGACTAGTCTTTTTCAATCGATCCGAATTGAAAACATAATTTTTTTGGAAATTTCTGGAAATTTTGAAAAGAATATCAAAGATCCATAAAACCTAAAGTTTCCAAAACCTAAGAAATCCTTCAAAATCCACTAGATCCTCGATTTTGGCCCCGTGAAGCACAGTGAAAAATTCTCACACTTTTTTTGAGGCCTGATAAAATCCCAGAAATTCGTGGTGAAATCCTATGGAACCTCAAAAAATCCCTAAAAATCCACTAAACCTAGGATTTAGACTCCGTGGAGCACAGCTGGTGGCTCTCTCATTAGGAAGCAATATAGAAACTTATCACAATTTCAATATAACCTGATAACTCCTAAAAATTCTTATCAAAAACCCATAAAATCTCAAAAAATCTAAAAAAAATCCACTAAAACCAGGATTGGGACTCCTTGGAGTACAGCGGGTGCTTTCCCAATATTATTAGACACTATTGCCGGCCAAAATCTACCTAAATCCTAAATTGGGAATCGATTGCAAAACTGGAAATCAGTTAAAAAGTGATAAGAAGAAGAAAAAGAAAAAAAACACCAAATGTAGTAATGCACTATAGGTGCAACGAGCCGCCATTTTTGCGGCTCAGGCTCGGCTCGGCTCGTGTTCGGTAAAAAAAATCCGAGCTCGAGCCGAGCTAAATACGAAAAGCTCGCGAGCTCAATATGGGAGAAACAATTTCATTGATACATAATTCAAAAATCGAAAAATACGAAGAATTATTTTAATTCGGCGTGATTTTTGATTGGAAATTGAATAAAATAGAACGAAAATACCTAACTGTGAGATATTTCTGAACATTGTGATTGTTTTCTGAAGAAAATGACAATTTCAATATTTTCAGTTGATCAACATAGCCTGAATTGAAACAAAGTAAATTCAACTGACTCATGCCTTCAGATTGAATTAATTGAGAATAATCAACGATTTCTGATTTATAGAATATTTTCTATCGATTTAAGAATAGAAAAAAAGTGAATTTAGTTGAAATGGGTTTTTGTACGAATGAGAAGGCTTGATAAGACTGAAGTACACCGTCGAATTGAAATGATTCTTTCAGTTCACCGATTTTTGAATAATCAAAATTAGTTTCATCATTTGATGGGAATCTATTCGACCGAAAGTATATGATAATTCTCAATTAATTCGATATGAAGGCATGAATCAGTTGCAAAAAGGTTCTAGAATAGGACATAATTCCGATTTAGAATGAGTTCACTTTGTTTTCATTTTAAATTGTGCATTCAAAGAATCATTTCAATTCGGCGGAGTGTTTCAGTCTTATCAAGCCTCTTCATTCGTACAAAAATCTCATTCCAATTAGATTCACTTTGATTCCATTTTTAATTGACCAAATACAAAATAATTGAATTCATGTTTTGTTAATCAACTTAAAAAAACGAGAGTTGTCATTTCGTATTTGGCCAATTAAATATCGAGATAATTTGAATTTAATCGAAATTGAATTGTTGTATGATTGAGGAGGATTGATTAGACTGAAACATGACGGGTATTTTTTCGATATCTGATTTTTTAAATTGGTTTAGCTCGCGAGCTTCCGTACGAGCTGACCCCCAGCTCGTGTTCGGCTCGGTTCGGAAACCTTGAGCTCGGCGAGCTCGGAATAGCTCGCGAGCCACGAAAATCCGAGCCGGACCGAGCTTTTTACGAGCCGGCTCGGGCTCGTTGCAACTATATAATGCACCTTGTGGTGCATAAAAAGATATAAGCTTTTTAAATTTCAGTTTATTGAAGGAAGTTCGAAGAATGAATGCTGGATATGCCATCAGCTGTGTTGTGGTAAATTTTCAATTTTTCGGGTGAATGTTGACATTAACCCATGGCATCTGATTTTGACCGCATTTTTAGTTTGTGTGTAAACTCAAGACGCAGGGGAAGCGAAAAGGTCGCTGGCTGAGGGGTAGCGCATCCAGATCGCATACTTATCTATGCTAAGATATTATGACGGATAAATATCCGAGCATATCGCAGCCGCAAACAGTGATGCGGAAACGCTATGCGACCGTTTTGACGATGCAAAATGAATTTTACCAGAAAATATTTTTCCGCACCTCTCTTTTGTGCTTTGATTCGTTGTTGGTATGTGTTGGCTTTACCAATGGTGTCGAATCAAAGCGCAAAAGAAAGGCGCGAAAAGAATATTTTCCGTTGAAATTAATTTTGCATCGTCAATACGATCGTATAGCGCTTACGCATCACTGTTTGCGGCTGCGATATGCTCGGATATTTATCCGTCATAATATCTTAGCATAGATAAGTATGCGATCTGGATGCGCTGCTGGGGGGAAATACGGAAACTGTAAAACAAAAATTCTATTGGGTCTTATGCTCCCGAATTTTAATCAGTTCTTCGGTATGACTCAGGCTATCAAATGGTTGAACTTGCAGTCATTTATAATGCTCCTATCAGAAGTTATCGCTGGGACAGACAGACACACAGACAGACAGACAGACAGACATTGATACACCCTCAATTTTGCAGAAAGAACCTCTGGGGGGAAATACGGAAACTGTAAAACAAAAATTCTATTGGGTCTTATGCTCCCGAATTTTAATCAGTTCTTCGGTATGACTCAGGCTATCAAATGGTTGAACTTGCAGTCATTTATAATGCTCCTATCAGAAGTTATCGCTGGGACAGACAGACACACAGACAGACAGACAGACAGACATTGATACACCCTCAATTTTGCAGAAAGAACCTCCCAATGTATTTTTTTCTCTCACAATCATCATAAAACAGACAAAGAACATTTTGGGAGATTTTTGGTATTGGACTCCTATCCTTTACTTTTCCAGTACATTTTATACGGAAAAAAATAACAGTATGTATCAATTAAACAGTAAAAAAAAATCCGGTAGATGTCACACTGATGTGCGTGTGAATCTTTTGTTTACAGTGTCAGTGTAAATTTTACACTGACACTGTAAACAAAAGATTCACATGCACATCAGTGTGAAATCTACCGGAATTTTTTTAACTGTGTACATTAGGGTGTTTTCGGGTAACGGAAATTCGAAAAGTGCCTGGTCTCAATCGATAAAGAATCTTTCGAAATATCGCTGGTAAAAATTTCAAATCATTCAGTGCTGGTTTGATCTCTCCCGATACTTCCAAAGTTCTGAGAATAAAAAAAGGGAATCAGATCATTTAATTGCAGTTCACTTTGAAAATCTGATCATTTTTTATTTGTATGAAAAATGAGACGAAACGATACGAATAAAATGTGACATATTCTTCTCAGTAAACTACAAAAGTAGGCTCCATTCCCCTCTCATATTCCGGAAACTTCGAAGTTATCGGGAAACGTGAGACCAACACCGAATAAGTTGAAATTTTCACCAGCGATATTTTGAAAGATTCTCTATCGATTGAGACCAGGCACTTTTGGAATTTGCGCAACTCGAAAACACCTTAGTGTACATATTCAAGAAAAAAATAAACAATGTAGCGAAAGAAAAACTGGAATTGGTATGTTTTTTTGACAAATCGGATCTATTATAAGTTGATATGGCTGGCTCCGTTGCTCTTTTATTTCAACTATTATAATTTGGAATGATCGTTTTTTTTATTGGAAATTTTTTGTGATAGTTAGAAGATATCACTGCTCAAAATAGAGATGTATTTCATTTTTTTAATAGAACACTTCAAATGAAGGTTGCTGCAAAATTGTAGTGACATTTTCAACTGCTCTTTATTGACCGGTTTAAGAAAAATTAAAATTGAATTCATTCCAGGTTCAAAGGATGATTATATTTTGTCTGATCGAACCAATCATTCTTTCACTTGCCATAAATTCGTTTAGTCGAAAGGACTTGCATCTGTCTTTTTTGATTGACTATCTTCTGTACATTTTCATTCTCATTAGATATATTAAAAAACTAGCAGATGCAAATTCATTCGACTCAGCATTTCGTCGTGCAAGCAAAATTAATTATCTTTTTCTTTCTTTTTTGCAGTAACCGTATTTGCACTTAAATTTTTGTATGTAGAAATAGTTGAATATATAATTAAATTGCATTTTAACTCAATCCAGCTTCTCTTGTTTACATGCCTGCTGTATTCGATCAGCTTCGTAGACAAACGTTATAAGCTATTTATTCACTACTGAAAAACAATTTTGATATTTTGATACTAATCTATTTTTAAATTCCTATCCACGAATGACTTCCGGATTTTGACTTCAAAAGGCATTTGCGTGGTTCAGTGATTTGTTAGTAGAACACGCTGAAATATTTTGGTCTTTGTTTGCGGTGGACATGGACCGTGTATTATCAGAACAACCACCTGATACATGGGACTCATTTCCACTATTTCAAATTTTGAATGACTACCTTAGAACCGATGGTGAGTATTTTTGATTTTTGAATCTTATATAAACAATAAACACCTTTTACTGAAAATGAAACAATTTGGCCTAGACTACGGATAAAGCTCGCATTTCAAAATATTCATTAAATTATCTGCACAAACATCGAATACCATTCTGATTGTAAGGTTGATTTGATTATGATTGATTCGAAGTGCGCTAAAGTGCAATCGCAATCAAATTAACCGATATAACGTGACTAAAATAATCAAAGAAAATTAAACTTAGTTGCCTTAGTTGGGCTAGACACCATCAAATATTGGGACTATACACAGAGAAAATGACAGTTCTAAATGTTACATCATTTATATGCAAATTCGTAATTTACAATTTTTGGCGGTAGGATTTAGCACCAATATATATTCGTACGCAAGCATACGACATTGGTATTGCGCTCTCACGTATCTATTGATGTGCGTAAGCCAGTAAATGTGCAGTGAAGTTTACCACAATAATTGTAAATCACAGATTCACACACAAATACTGTATCATTTCGAACTGTCAATTTCTCTGTGTACATATGATTTCACATTTTTTCAATCAAAATAACCATTTATTTTCAAGTGAAAATGGAAGATAATTTATTCAAAGTTTTGTCCATCTGAAAGTACAATTTTACCCCATCTTTTTGGTAATTCATGGATTTTATCCCGAAAGAACCGTTCGTCTTTTGAGGCCAAAAATGAATGAAGCCAATTTTAGATACCTTCAGCTGAAGTGAAGCGTATTCCAACAAGGGCATTCTGCATCGGCCGGAACAAGTGGTAATCCGACGGGACAAAGTCTGGGCCTTGCTTTTGAATAAATCCCAATACCTTTTAACGTCTCGAAATGGTTGCTTGTGTCACTCCCAATAGTTTTGCAAGCTCTTCTTGCGATGGATCATCATCTAGTAATGCCTTTAATTCTTCATCGTCAACTTTAAATGGAAGTTTTTGCATGTTTTTTCGGATGAAGAATGTTCGCCATAAATTTTCCTTAGTAAACGAAATGTTCGGCTGCATCTTTCCTTGCAATAAAATAGTGTAAAATTGCTTCCCGAAAATGATGCTTATCTCGGATAAATTCATACATTTTTAATGAAATATAAATATTACTTGTTTACACTTGAATCCGGTGTCATATACTACGTTTGAAAGCGTATACATAAAGCTGTAAAATGCATGTGTCACCAGGTTTAACATTTTGTAAAATGACATCTATGTTCATCTCCATTGGGTTTTCCTTTTCTTCTTTTTTCTTCTCTTTTTTATTTGTTATCACTTTTTAACTCATTGAATTGCAATCCATTAGAAATTTTGGATTCAGGTAGATTTTGAGCGGGAATAGTGATTAGTGATTAGTAATATTGGGAAAGCACTAGCTGTACTCTAAGGAGTCCAAATCCTGGTTTTAGTGGATTTTTTAGGATTTTTTGAGATTTTATGGCTTTCTATCAAGAATTTTTGGGATTTTATCAGGCTCGATAAAATTTATGATAGGTTTTTAAAATGCTTCCTTATTTAATTGCCGCCAAATGTGCTCCACGGAGCAGCGCCGTAGCTGGTCGTAGTTTGTTAAAATAATTTAACTCGTCGGTTTTTCATTCCAAATTCTCTCATGATTTCTTCGTCAGTAACCTGTTCTAATTCATTTTTTTCAAAGCATAAATAAGTCGAATTGCGAAGACGTTCATTGTCCATTAGGGTGGGTCAAATTTTTCGGCGATGTAGTACCTACTCTAGCGGTATTCTATGGGTAATTTTAAGCATTTTTCCCCAAGAAACTATAGCTCTATCTTGAAATCGGAGCCTGCGGATTTTTTAAAATAGGTTTTTTTTGCAATATATTCGAGATTTGGTTTACTAAAATCATTGAATATGAATTCCCCATATGTATATATAGAGGTTTTTTGGGCTGAGGAATCCATTTATGGCATTCATTTTCATTTGCGAGTACCGCCAGAGAGCGCTTTCGTACTATTTTTGCATGTTATCGCTTCTTCTTGGGGGAAAATATGCGAATATTCGGCTTTTCCTTATTACAAATGCAATTATTGAAGGGCCTAAAATGTAGAGCGTCGAAAATTAGTGTAGGCACCCATATACGACCTATGTCGATTTCATTCAAATGAATACAGAAAAAATCGATTTTTCTTCGATAACCTCGCTAAGTGGAGAAACCATATATTTTTTCCCCAGAAATTCAACGTAAAAGGTTTAAACATGTGTAAATATAAACATAAAGCAGGAAAATATTTTCGAATATTCAATATTTAAATGCATATAACGTCTTTTTCGAAATAATGAGGCGGTAACGACGTTTATCGTCATCATACATGCTCAGTGAAAAAAAATTGACGTAAAAAGTAGTCATTTCGACTTGTCAAAGTCAAAATATCGGACACGACTTCAGAACAGTCGACTATGTTAATTTTCGACCGTACAACGGTCGATATGAAATGAATTTGGCGACCGGTACTCAGTCGAACATCATCGTATGAACATCGAATCATATGTAAATTTATCGTCTTCTAACTCAACGGCCGATTGCAGTGCCAATAAAATATCGTTATTTTCAATGAATCGTACATCGAATTCACTCAAAATGTGATCAATAATTTCAAACATATCATTTTTTTAAATTATAGTCGTCCCGATCGTGATTTGGTAATGAAGTTTCAATCACACTATCTGAAAAATGTGAAGGAATTCAAACAGAGCAGCGTCTAGGTTGAAAAATGAATGAAAAAATGCCACCTAGCGTCAAATAGCAAAGGACAGAGTA
>GL502299.1:5905-30030 GCA_000149185.1 Mayetiola destructor
AGAGCAAGTGTATATGACTCATAATGACATTTGTCACGTCATTGTTCATTGTTCATTTTGTGTCTATGAAGTATTCTGGTCGTATCAATTCCCTAGAAACAGAAATTAAATTGATGCCTTTTGATGCTTTTCTCACACTAAAAATTAAATTGATGCCTTTTCACATTAAATTGACGCTAATTTGGCATCAATTTAATGTGAGAGGCATCAATTTAATTTTTCTTTCTATTAGGGTTCATTGTTTGATTGAAGGATGGCTAGCAAGCGAGAAAAATGCGTATTTAATGCAGGTCTTGGAAATAAATATCCCTTCGTTAAAAATTTATGCTTATTTTCTTTACAAAAATTTGTACTTATTTATACTTATTTTCTTTGATAAAAATATATACTTATTTTTGCCGACTGAGAATTGGTATCATTAGTTTATACCCAGCCAGAGTCCGCCAAATTAGTAATTCCGATACACGATACTCGATACTCGACGCATATAGCAAAAAGGATCGAACTCGTTACTTTTTGCGATATGTATCGAGTATCGAGTATCGAGTATCGTGTATCGGCGATATTTTGGACGATACTTTTCAAAATACAATAATATAATTTGGTATAAACCAAAAAAATAACATTTTTTGTTAAAATAAAGGGCACAGTGCCGTCGGAAATATCTTTCAGACTGTGAATCTGAAAAAAAATTTGCAAATAAACGAATAATTTAGAAAAAACTAGCATTTAAAGAGAATTTGAGATGCGCATATTTCTATTGAATTGTCATCTGTCATCGCACATAACGAGTTCGATACTTTTGTGCGATACAATAATCCGATACAAATTACAGTGATATGTATCGCATGTATCGTATACTGCCGGACTCTGTATTCAGCTCTAATATGATGGAATTCCGTATCAGCGGAAATCCATTCGAAAAATTAGGTGAAAATATATTCAAGAGCCAAGTGTTGTTGCAAACTTTGCATCTTGATTATAATCGATTAAAATCGCTATCGGAAAATATTTTGAAAAGCTAAATCGCATCATGACAATTCTCAAATTCAATGCAAATGTATTTTTTTGAGAATCCTACATTGAAAAAACCAAAAGTTCAATTTCAGATAATTTACATTTCAAATAAGTTTTTGTAATCGTCTCATGTCTCACAAAACACAACAATTTCCGGGAAACATATTTCACAAAAATACATTTCCAGAACAGACATGTTATTTACTTTCAAACGCAAATATCAGCATCACGACATTCAAGTCGTCTTCAATTTGAATTTTTAATATTCGATTGAAATTAAATTTGTATAATTGTTCAAAACATATTTGCGTTTTACTGTTCAATGACGCTGTTATATAATTGCCACATGCTTAGGAATGTGACCAGTGAAGGACTTTCATAGACACAATTTTTCTTTATATGTCGTGAGTGTCATCGTGTTGACCATCAAAATTAATGCAAATAGCTAAAATAAGAGCGGCCGAAATACATTGGTTGTATGTATACGGCACATGACAATTCTCAGAAGTGCCTCATTTGTCCCAGATTTCGTGTCATAGCTTAAAAATTATTCATTGGAGATAGATAGTAAAACGGACATTCACTGAAAAGTTACTGCCTATACCTTTCATTTGCGCCATAAATAAATAGACTCAGTTTATTGGTTCGGAAGTAATGCTACATTAACTGAGGCTATAAGACCAATAAAATGTAATTTTATCAACATTTTCAGAAAGGAGTTTTAACTATGATACCTTCCGTACATTTTCGATTCGTATTTATAAGCAGCCCAATTTCGTTTATTAAATACGCTATTGCGTTTTCACTTTTGACGCCTTTGCCTCTTTACATCCAATTTTGTCAATCATATCTGAGTTTTTGCTGGAAGATTATTATCAATCATTCTGGAAATTCAGTTGCGAAATCAGTGGAGTTTTTGTCTCTGAAAATTAAAAGAGACGCTTGAATGACCAAAATATTTCTTATGTGATTCCTTGAATGCCAGCATAACAATAAACAATAAAATGAAAATCATTGACGACATCAATAGAAATGTCTCGACTCTCGATCTTTTGAGAATTAATTGGGATAAGAATGAGACTAACTATAATGCGATCATAACGTACGCAATACTCGATTAGGTCGAATTTGAGTATGTTATCAATAATGATCAATTAATTCAATTTTGAAATGTTTAGTTTTATGTTACCCAAAATTGGCTTGGGACTTAATTCTGATGTCTTTGCGGTTCAAGAGGCGTTTTGTTAGGTAAAAAAACTGCTGCAATGATGGCATTGTCATGTACATCATATGAAAAAACAACACACTCCGTCAGCATCAATACAGTATCGGACGGTCGATTCAACCCCTTACTTTAAGTCACCAAAAAAAACTTAATTTTTGTGAATCGCTGTCGGATATCGGATGGCGGTACAAACCATACAATGGATTTGAGATTTTTTAAATACTCTTGAATTCAAACAACTGAAATATTAAAGTAAATTCAATTATATTAAAAAAAAAAATTGTTTTTGTTTGCATTGCTAGTTAATTGTGGATCAAAATGTTTTCCAGAACAAATATTCAAAACAATGTCATGGCGTTCAAATTTTAAATTTATCGCCTCGATCGAAATGAATTTGTTTACGAACTTCGAGCCTCCCAAACATATGTATTGTATTTGAATTTGGCTTTGCAAAATTTTGTTAGCAAAATTTTTGTGACAAAGATCTTCGTAAATTGTTATTTGAAGGATAAAATTACAATAACAATTGAATTCAAAACAGACATATTTCTAAAAATATTTCGTATTCATTGTACGAGAATGGGTATATAAGGATGTTCAGTTATTCCATAGAAGACAGAAGTTAGTTAACTGTTTATTCTTTATTGAACGGTATAAATACTAAAAACTTCAGTTATACTAAAACAGAAGCCAAAGCCCGAAGATGAAATTATTTTTCTGGTTGTTTGCAATTTTGGTTGTTGTACAGGTAGACATTTATCAAAAAGGAAATTTCTTAACGTTCATTACGTAATTTCGATCGATTTTGTTAAGGTACTCGTTCCAAGAGCATCGGCTGGTCGCAAAAGAAAATTAGAAGCTGGTGATGGTGGTGATGGACAACCAACAGCGTCGGCTGGGTGTGGTGCTGATGGACCACCAATAGCGTCGGCTGATGGTTTTTATGCGAGTCCGCCACGCGAATCGCATATCAAATCCTTAGCAGAACCCCCAAGTTTAAAAGAAGCATTATTAAAGGCTAACAGAGAACGAAATTCAAAAGCTTTTCCGGAATCTTAGAAACGATAGATCATAAACTGTTGCGAAATTTAAATCTGTTTCATTTGCTAATAAATATTCTTTATTTCATCGCATTGTGCATGAAACAAGTGTATTCTTCGTATTTTTTTTTTGTCTTATCGTTAACAGCTTTAATTAAATTATTGGGGCCTTATTATTTCATCGTAATGGAGAACTTCCCGTAGTCCACATCGGACGGGGTTTTTTTTATTATCTTTAATCTAATCGAATGACTTTTTTTCACACTCACACAAATTGAAAATGTGGTAAAAATCACAAGTCACGGTTAAATGTCAACATTCCCCCGAAAAGTTGATAATTTAGCACGAAACAGCTTTTCCACCTATTCAGCATTCATTAATCAAACAATTTTCGATTAAGTGGAATGTGGAATTTAATATTGGGTGTGTGCATTAATTATAACCGCTTTTCGGCAGATGGCGTCCGTACCACTTATTCGTATCTCGACACACTGTTCTCGTCAGCCACAAAATATACCGGTTTAAAATATTAAAAATAAATGTTGCTCATCCGCGCTTAACGCGATCTATGTCAATAATGCGATACTTACATATTATCACGACACTTAAAGAACAAAAAACAGAATGATACAAACGTCAGCCATTATTATAAATGTCAGTCATTGATATTGTTATACGTAATATGAATCGGTAGTGCTAGTACCGCATTGTTGACATAGATGGCGTTAAGCGCGGATGAGCAACATTTCTCAGTTCATCCATATTATGTGGTTGGTTCCAAGCATTCACACGAGTATAAGCATATGCGCTATGCTGCCGCATGCTAGCATTTGGATATCGGCATATACTAGCATGCGGAACCGCAAACCCGATGCAACGATGAATATTTGCACACGAACAACGAGCTCTTCGCTGTGTGTCGTCTCGTTGTCGAGAAGAGCCTATCGTAGAAAATAAGAAAAGGAAGGATGAGAATCGACAACGAATCGACACACAGCTCATTGTTCGTGTACGAATATTCATCGTTGCATCGGGTATGCGGTTCCACATGCTAGTATATGCCGATATCCAAATGCTAGCATGCGGCAGCATAGCGCATATGCTCATGCTCGTGTGAATGCTTGGCTGGTTCTCGTCTTCTTGCTAAAATCATAGAGAAAATGCAACGGATCGGTCATGACCTCTGGTGACGCTTTTAGTCCCTAAAAAAACTCCCCAGTGTATGCTATGAACAGATAAACCGAACTGAAACAAAGCAGTTACATATACTGACATATATAATTATAAAATGGTGTCAACAGAGGGCGCTGATTCGCATTTTATTTACTCTACATTGTTTTGTGCATATTGCATTTTCTCTATGGCTAAAGTACTATCAAAATTCTAATATTAGAATCAGCATTAGTAATTTCGGTGAAGTGCAAACAACACAAATTTTACAGTTGGCTGCGGAATACATTCTTACAATACTTCCGCAGAACACCGAACACAGCCAGGCCAACTATGTTAGTTGTGAATTTATGCGGCTAATCCATTTTTTTGCATGTCTAGTTCGATTGTTTTGTAAACTGCTTTATCGTTTAGAGGGGGACTTAATTAACACATTATAAGCAAAAAATATAGAATAGAATTTTGGGAACGGGTCATTGATGTGTTCAGAGTTAAGCTGTGTGTTCTTTTTGAATTTAGAATCATGTTTAAAACTGAAAACCCACGTTCATCCTCTGAACTTCCCGTTGGTAAAACGAGATCTGTTCGAATCAATTTTTTAATTCGTTCAGTCCAAGCGACACCATTTCCTTTAAGCATTTGAGCCCAAAAAGCCATAACGCTTGTATCATTATTTCGCAGATTACAGAAATTTGGTAAATTTTCATTTTACCAATTTTTTTCAATGGGTGATTTTCAAATAAGAAATTTTACCCCTGCCTGGCATCTGAAATCCTGAATTACCCCATCTGAATATCACTCTTGCCGAGAATTTCTCGATTTTATCTAGTGTAAATTTTCATTTTACCAATTTTTTGGAATGGGTAATTTTCAATGTTGCAATTTGTTGAAGGGGTAATTATGGATTTTTTATATTGAAATATGTTAAAAATTAATTGATTTGAAAAAATGCAAGCCTCACGAGCATTGCTTATCGAGTTATTCGCACAAATTTGGCTCATCGATTTTTCGGAAAAAATAATATCGACTTTGTATATTTTGAAACAATGAACGTTGCAGTTAAAATGCGTTGCGATTCGCTCAGCCATCCCAACCACCTCAAATTTTGAGGCTCAGCCACCCCAACAATTTTGGTCACGCTACGGCGCTGAAATAGTCTAAAACCAAAAGTCTCCCAAAATGTAATTTTTTCTGTTTTATGATTAACGTGGGTGAAAAAAATACATTTGAGGATGCTGTCCGCAAAATTGCAGGTCTCTCTGCCTATCTGTTGGTGTGATATCTTCAGTTGGAAGCAATATTAATGACTGCAAAATTAGACTGCGTCATACCGAATAACTGATTAAAATTTGGGAGCATGAGACCCGATGGAAATTTTTTTATGGTCATTTTAGTTTTCGTGTCTACCCTCAGCCAAAAACAATCCTCTCAATTTTCTTTCAAAATCGACATTTTTTTTTTTTCAAGAATTTAAATTTTATAAAATTCAAATTTTGAAATTTCAAAAAAAATTTTTTTTTAAATTTAATTTTTCTTTTCAAAAATTGTATTGTTGTTAATTTTATATTAAATGAGAAAAGGCTGTACGGAAAAGTCTGTTGTCGTCAAAGGGTAAACATCTTTTAAATTTTGTATGAAGGTAAAAAAGTGTACAAACAGAGCCAACTGTGCTTTGAGCAAGAACTAATTTTTTTAACACGAATGGCATAAATTTCCACTAATAATAATTTGGATTAGTTCTCGTTTATTGCACAGATGTCGTCACCTAATAAAATTAATTTTTATCCTATGGCTGTCGTGTGCGAATACCTTGTTTATTTTGATCTTGTTCAACATTGAGCCTTGGGCTTCTTTAATATATGAAGCTGTATACAGTGACTTCCATTGGTTTATTGAATGGTAATGACGTCCTATCGTCACCACGGGATTGGGCTTGGGTGTCAATAGACGATTCTCTTAAGTCTATCTATTGCTTCTTCTTAACCTTTACGGACAAATTCACATAGTGAAAAAACCAAAAAATCAAACTTTTGAAAAAGTCAACTCCCCCAAAATTTGGCTCAGCTCACCCAAGCATTCAGTGCTGGGTACTGCCGTGAAGCCATGATTGAGTATCATCCAAAAACTCTTATCACATCGACCCATCTTATGTCTATCATCTTTTTCATTCGATACTCACATTCATCTCCAAAATTCAAAACGCATAGACTCCATGTTATACAAAATAAACTGTTTTGGTGTGTTAGCACTTTTTAACTGTTTGCCGTTCATGGAATTTCTATATGTTTATTTTCGATTTCGCCTGACGATGAACTCAACAAATAATAGATTTCCGTAAAAACAAAACATTAATATGTATATATTTTAATCCAATTCATCGGATTTCATTCTGCATTTCTTTATTGATACAGAAATGTTTATTGTGTACTTGGGCCATTCATAGTATTTTTTTTTTAATCATTATAGTGTCCGGTTAATTAGAACAAACGTGTAAAGATTCCTGTTATGAGAAAAACTGACACTGGTTTTTTATCTCATCAAAACAATTGTAGCAAAGGCTGCGATCATCATACGCTTGAAAATATTTATTCAAAGAGCTCAATTATTATCACTCATAAAACCATCATTTCTTTTTAGAACATTTTTTCTTGTTCCTGTCACAGTTTTTATTCAATTTCAATTCATTTCTTCTGAAAATTTTTCAATTGCAACTTGAAATCAATCTTGATTGAAAAACCAAAAGATTTATATGAATGGATACGATCATTTCGTTTATGAACGGGAAAAATTTGAAAATTTCATTCATAATATAACAAAGGTACGTCAATTCGAAAAAAAACAAAAAAAAAATTAAAAAGAAGAAAACAATAATAATTTAAACTCGATTTTTCAGTAAGAGAAAAAAATGTCAATATAAAGTTGAAACACTTAAATCGATTTAACCGAAACATAGATAAGCTACAAGAAGAAGCTAATTATGGTCAATCATTATATGCGAACATCTCAAACTTTGAACAAAAGACAAGTTCATTCGTCCTACCGAACAAAAATCAATAACAATAATTTGTTATTTTTTTTTTTGCTTCTAATTTTAAGGTTCATTTGTCAATTGTCTCGGGCATATTATACTCCTGTCAGGTTTTAATTGAACTGCATTTTTGTTTTAAAAACTACGCATTTTTTTGTTTCAATTTTATTTTACAATTAGAAAATAAGGTTGTTCATAGTACAATCAGATAGCAGTGGCTAGCGGTATTTTATTTTTTAGTCGGTGTGCCTCGTTGTGTAAGACCCTCGAATCGTTTAAATGTGTAATTAATAAATACCCAATCTTTGAGAACTTCACCTTCTTGTGGTAGTGGTGCTGACGCTGTAATATATTAGAAAATTTATTTGTGATTGAATGGAGTTTGATATTTCGATAAATTGAATAACTTACGAATTTCTAATGAAACATCAGGGAATTCATCAAAATTTGACGTATCATCAATGGACCGTACTTCAACTGGTATTGCCGCTGGACGTTCACGAATATGTTCCCAATCAACACCACGGAAAAATGGTATCGATTTCAATTCTTCAATGCCACGATTAGATCCCATGCGACGTTCAGATTCGCAACAAAATTTAACAATTGTTTCTTTAGCTTCTTCTGATATTGGTGTTTCCGGTGGAAAGATAAGCGTTTCACGCCAATTCATAACTTTTCTATATGTATCCTGTGGATTATCCGAACAAAATGGAGGATATCCCATAAGCATTTCATACATAATAACACCCAATGACCACCAATCACAGGCTGGACCATAGCCAGTCTGAAGGAACACCTTAAACCACAAATTGAACAGTTTATTATTTATTCATTTATTTATTGAATAACAACAATCATCATTTTTAATTTGACTTACTTCTGGTGCTATATAATCGGGTGTTCCAACTGTACTATAGGCCAGGGCGCGTCTATTACGTTTCCAGCTTTCAGCTCGTCGTTTCGAATCCATTGGGCTGCAAACATGACATACATACACATATAGTTTGGATAAATGTGAGTGAAGTTGAGTGGTAGTTACCTAGCACAAGTTCCAATAAAATCCGATGGTTTTGCTTGTGACAGATCCCGATAGAAATCGGTCCTATGAGATTTCTTCAATCCAGTACATAAACCAAAGTCGGATAACTGAAATTCAAATGAAATATGGGGAAAAAAATAAAAAAGAAAGAAAAAAAACATTAAAATCCAATATGAAAGATGGGAAAAAAGAAAATAATTTACCTTCAAATGACCTCTAGCATCTAATAATAAATTATCGGGCTTAATATCTCTGTGAATAAAACCTAATTTGTGAATTGAATCGATAGCTAATGCCGTTTCGGCGATATAAAATTGCGTAAATTCCTCTGATAGCGTATCTTTTTTCATTAACAGCGTCATCATATCACCACCAGGTAAAAATTCCATTATCAAATACAAATTGACCGGATCTTGAAAGCTATAATACATTTTAACCACCCATTGATGATCAGCTTCAACTAGTACATCACGTTCAGCTCTTACATGAGCTACTTGCTCTTTTTCCAACATATCAGCTTTACGTAATACTTTCATTGCATACACATGGCCGGTATCTTTTTTTTGTACTAAACGTACTTCACCAAATGCACCGCGTCCAATTACTTTTAATGCCTCGAAATCTTCAACGCCCAGCCGAGATCGTTTTAAACGCAAGAATTCAGTTTCTTTTTGAGCATGCAATAGGCGTTTTTCTTGTTTTTGAGATTCAGATAATGTTTCATCTTTGAGAGATGCTTCTAATTTAGCCAAACGTTGCTTTCGCTCTGAATGTTGTGTCAATAAATTTGTATAATAATTTTCTAATGTGACTTTAGCCTTAGTTGCTTTATCCATTGTGTGATCACTAAAGCGGATCGAGCTTTCGGCTGTCGCCATTATCGGAGAATGATCCGTTCGTTTCAGTTTGATGGTCTATTGTAGTCTGAAAATGAAAAACGAAAAATGGTTTAATTTGGTTTTGAAATTGGTCTTATATAACGGAAGATGGGATCCATGTAACGTGTGAGAAACTCCACTTAATCTGAAATCTGAAGTGAAATTGGCAGCGAATAATTCGTTGAAATGCATCTTCCTGTCTCTTGTCAAACAATAATTGTTCATTGTGGTTTTGATTCAATATGACTATGTGTTAGACTGTCCCAATTATTTTTTCCCCAGATTCAAACCTTTTGTGCAATGAAATTTGTAGAAAGACTTACATATAACACCACCTGGAGGTAGATGAAATTGATGTCAGCATGCGACTGAATAAAACGCATTGCATTCTAAATATTTTCGCTGCATAGAAAATCTTGAATCTGGAAAATGTGCCCAGACTACTTAGTTTGAGTATATGAATATGTATGACATTTTATAAAAATGACAAAATTTGAGAAGACGATGAGATTCCGTTTATTTTTTCATTCTAAAAATTACAAGATTGGTGGTTTCCATTTAAATGGAGATGAAGACGTTTCGGGGTGAAATTCAAACATTATTACCAGAAGCCCCCTGATTGCGACCATTGATAGACCATGCTTCGAAACTCAGTTTTGAAACAAGAAATATTTAAAACATGATATTGTTTGTTTGTTTGTTTTTTTTTTTCATATTAAAGAGAAATATCTAAGAGAGATATTTGTATCGAAAAAAATACACAGAATAATTAGTTTCTTTAATTTGGCTTTGAATTTGAGAGAATGTTGTAGAATGAATTCCATCTTTTGTGCTCAGTCGGCATTTTGACAATACACATTCCATAAACATGAACATACATAGCCATACAATGAAAATATCAAAACAAAATATAACAAAGTAGCAAACGTATCATCAATTAACACGAATCGCTTATAAACGGTTACAGTTGAATAATGCGATAAATATATTGTATATATATATTTTTCTAAAGTGATCTCTAATATTGAAACGGTTAGGTTGTTGTTGTTGTGGTGGGAAATCGGGAATCATTAATGAAACACATGCTCTCCTTTCATATGGCTAAGAACCGTTTTGGTTGATATATTTTACTTGGAAATAGTTATTAATTTAACATTTCATCATAAGGAATGGTAATTGAATAATATCGATGCATTTACTTCTCACTTGAATGTATGTATGTCTGTGTGTGTGTGTTCCCAGTTTAAATATAAAGCATCGCATCGTTTTCAATATACATTTCAATTGGGTCATGTTTGGCACCAGGAGCTTAGATTCGTTCGAATTATAGTAAAACGTCTTGCATAAACGCATACAAATGGAGCCAAACAAAAACATTCAGACATTCAGACATTCAGACATCATTCTGATGTGGATGCACTAATGCTCCAAATCTATATAGAAAATTAAAATTTCATTCATATTGATTGCTGCTTATCGCAAACTGAAATTATAATAATTATTATAATGATTGATGGTTGTGAAGAGAAACAAAAACAATAATGCGCCGCTATGAAGGGAAGTATCAGCATTTTCTTTTCTTGCAACGATTAACATCTCTGTGTAAATTGTTTGGTAACACAACCTAAACGACTAGGCATATTAATAAAAGATATCAACGAACACCAAAGACGGTAGACATTAGCCTATTGTTCAACTTCCATTACTAGATATTCAATGCGTCGTTGTTCATTTGTATGAACGCTTTGTTATCGATGGTTTCCAGATACAGAGATGCATAATGCACGCATTTTCAGACCACCAGTTTTTTCCTTCACCATACACTAACTAAAATCAAATTCACTTATTCTATTAATAATTTCGTATTTTTTGCCCACTGTTTATTTTCTCTTTATTGAGGTCTGAAAATGCGTGCGTGGTACATTGCACATGCTCATTATTACACATTTGCTCAGAACAATCTTTTGCAATTACCGTATAAAAATATTATGGAAGCTATCGGCTTAGATTAACGTTAAATAAATATTGTTACTACAGTAACACCTCAATGAGAGAACATTTTGTAAAGGTTTTATTGTAATATATCCCTTTCTCGTTATTTCAGCACATTTCAAACGGAAAAAAGCATTGCGCCGGGCGCATCAAAAATAAAAATATTGCACAATGTAAAACATTACACTACCAAATTGAATTCGGTAGTAGTGCTTGATGTGTGATATCATTATACGAATCCCGGAGCTACATGAATTTGTTCTATTAGGTACGCATGCATGCGTGTAAAATCTAAATTCGAACAACGATATCGAAATATTGTGTCTAATGAACAAAATTTAAAGCATGACATTTGTTGAACCGCCTTCGGATATGGTCACTCGCTAACAGGCGTATAAAGAAATGACGGCTGATGTGAACTGATTTGCCAACATATGCAGACATAGAATTCAGATTTGCATGCCTCGGCGTACATGTTCCGTATCCATGCATATCCAATAGAATAATGTCATGCAGCTTTAGGATGCTTGAAAAAATTGAGAAAAAATATTTGAAGAACAAAAATAAATGAGTCGGGAGTGTTTCAATATATTCTTTCTTCCCCTGACCCACATTTTTTGTTTGTGACCAAAAGATTTTTTTTTGAGAATCGTTCTAAAAATATGATTATCAATACTTCCGAATTCAACTTGGCAGTGAATGAAAACATGTACCGTATACCGTATACATTAGGGTGATTCGGATTGCACCTATGTCAAAAAAAATTCGGGACACATTGATTTTTTTATGAATCAAGTAATTCTAAGACGATTGGTGTAATAAAAAATATATCGGTCTATGGGACCTAAGCTTGCGCAAGACCACCTCCTAGACTCGAATCACCCGAAAAAATCACGTTTATTCGAATTTGAGCCATGTAAACAACGTCTGATCACAAACTTTGTTCGAGGTGGGTAGGCTCTTTTTTTGCCGAAAATCCAGCGATCGATACGCTATAAGATGAATTCACTCATTTGTTTAGGCGAAAAAACGATCAAAAATATTGAGAAGCTTTTAAAACATTATCCAGGCGACCTTTTTAAAGCACTGCAGGCTCATTTTTGTCGACTTATTCTTATTCAGTTTTTTTCGAGGAACATTTTTGTAGAACATTATATGATCGCTTTTCATACAAAAAAGTCGATAAAAATCGATTTTTTTGAAAAATGTGGAAAAATTCTTTTTATTGTTTTTTCGGTTGGAGAGTTCGACAATTCATACTCCAATGTTCCACAAAAGTTTTTTAGGTATTAAAAAAAATCACTGTGTGACTCGAGTCTAGGAGGTGGTCTTGCGCGAGCTTAGGTCCCATAGACCGATATATTTTTTATTACACCAATCGTCTTAGAATTACTTGATTCATAAAAAAATCAATGTGTCCCGAATTTTTTTTGACATAGGTGCAATCCGAATCACCCTAGTATACATTGATACATTGTATTTACATGTGTGGCAGATAGTTTCCAGTGAAATCGAGTTTATGTTTCAGACCGTTTACAATAGATGTTGAATATAAAATCGTAAACATAGGCGATAATTAAACAAATGGCAGTTATAAGTTCAATTAAATCAAATTAGAACGAATTAAAACTCATATCATGTGAACTCAGAAATAATAATTGAATGAATAATAATTTATATGAATGATTTGAAAGTACTCAACCAAGTTCAATTGCATGAATATGGAAAAAAATGATGTAACTCTGAACATTCACCGTTTACCAGTCACTATTGATCGACAACGAAATGAAATGTTTAGATAATCGTTTAAATGGTACGTGAAAAAAGAACGAGAATGAAACAAAAAGAAGAATAATAATCTAATTTAATTCTAATGTAAGGCATGTGGCTTTTGAGGAGAAAAAAAGAACACACTTTATGAAATTCTTTTTGTTAGCTCATTTTACAATTGATCGATTCGAAATTGAAATGTTTATGAACTGTGCGTGTAACATGAGCACAGCTATTGGCTATTAGCTAATTTAGAATCAATTCGAATGGAAATTGTAACTGCCATCATGCTTGATGTATCATAATCAAGCTTTGCTCGATGTATCATAATCAATGGCTTAATCAAGCTTTAGAATCATGAAATATTTGTTTGTATCGATCTGAATTCTAAATGCCTTCAACCACCTAAAAAAGGTAGCTTCAGTACAAAAAATATCAAAAAATCAGTAGTTTTCGCATTCTGATCGAAGGACGATCTCGTTCAAACTTTTGCGGAAGACGTAAGTAGTATTAGTATTGAGCTAATTCATGGCGGCACATGTCAATATTTTATCAATCCGTGAACCATCCATGTAAATTAATCGTAATAAATAGATTCTTTAAAATTATTCAAACTACATAGAGCGATATTTCGAAGTTCATCGGCAGTATAATATATTTCATGTTTATCAAGCTTCAAATGCGTAATTACTTCATTTTAAACGCACGAGTTCAATGGTCTGCTTTACAATTTCTATTTCAAATTTTCGAGTTCAGCGATCATTTAAATAGAAAAAAGTGGTTCGGTTCGATTCGATTTTGTCTCATCACAGATCAGAATCTAAATCGATTTGAAATGTGGAAGGAAAATTTGAAACGCGATACCTTATTATGCACCACAGGTGCATTACTATATTTGGTATAGTTTTTTTTTCTTTTTTTTTCTTCTCTCAATTATGAAAAATTATTATTGTTATAATTAATATTATTATTTCTGGGGGATAAAAATTTCCGAAAATGTTCCGGGTGAGAAATTTTCCAGGCAAAAAATTTTCTCGAAAAATTTTCCGGGCAAAAAATTTTCGGGCACAATTTTATTCAAAATTAATTTTTCGTATTATTATTCGAGTCGAATGGACCACGATAAGAATTTGATAACACTTCCGAGTATGAAACGAACTGTGGTGCATATTTTGAATTCGGCACTATCGAATTCTGCCTTGTTTTTGGAAATGTTTTTTTACCTTTGATTGTGTCTTTATTCGTGGAGATTCATTGTTAATTTTCGTCACATTTCGACACTACAATATTTACGTCTGCTGAATTTCTGATCGGGTTGCCCGTCTGAAATTCACACAGTCAACCATTCTAATCAACGAAAATTAAGACAAAATGCAATAGTAAAGAATAAAAGAAACCACACAGCACGTACACATCGCGCATAAAGATTCAGGGAAAAATACAGTTGCTTTGAGTCCACAACGTTTTTTATGTTGTTTTCTCTTTCTTCGTATTCAAATTTGATTGTCACGAAAATTACAGAAAAAAGTTGTGCGATTCCAAACAAAATAGAATCTTTGAATATTGTAAGCTACATTTCCATTCTTTGATTGACTTTTAGTATTGATATTTTGCGTATCTTTTCCCCTTTATATTTACAAAATGATGAAATGGTGTTTGTGTGTCGTCTATAGAAGCGCGAATGGATCATTTGCCTCATCGTTGTAAATATTAGTTTGGAATATCACCATCGATGATATTGAATTTAAATAAATAATACGGTGATCGATCTGTTTGCGAAAACAAATCGATAAATCACGGAAATGTAACCGTTTCTTATGAGAAAGATTTGTCATGTGCCTTTGGTTATAGGTAACTGACCTTGCGTTCTACCGCACTGTTACACACATACATGACAAATCGCTTATCATAACGAATTCAATAATGACTCTTATGTCAAATGTCGATGTACATCTTACATCAATCGATTTCGGATATTTGAAAATCATTCAACTTTTAAACATCATCAGAAAAAGAAGTTCATTCAAATTTTCCTCAAACAATAGCCCATTGTATTTATGTAGTTCATTTGGGCATCGATTTTTGAAATGAACAGTTAAGATTTTCTGCCAAATATTAAGCCATTAAAATGAGGCATTTTGTGATTGAAAAGTTATTAGGGAGCGTTTTAGCCGATGTGGATTTGATTAATGCCATCGATTTACTATATAAATGTTTCGCTATAGCGAAAGATGTTTCAATTATTCAATTTCTGGATTCACGTCATCTACAGAAACTGACTGAAAAGTGATAAGTGCAGGCGCTAAGGCGATTGGGTCAAAAACATATCGAGAAATGTCAGATTTTTGGGAACGAGATTACCCGTTAGATAACCCGTTTGGTGATAACCATAAAAATTCAATTCAATTTTTTCTTTTTTTAAGTCTTAATCGATTGTTCGATAAATCATTCAATTGTGCTTGATTAATGTTTCCTTTCCTTTGTTCTCATTTTTCAGTTTGGTGATATGAGAACGTAGTGCGATTCCGATCACATGAAAAGGTTGTCATTACATTGAATTCGTTTGACACAATGTCACCATATTCTGTCGAATTGTTTTCGAATGTGACAACTGCTTACAGCGCCACGATTACACAAAGTGTCGCACAATAGAAACATGAGGTAAAGGCGACGCAGAGAGAGTTACGTTTGTATTCGCACTCAAACAGAGAAACACTGAATAATTTTCAATAGTACTTGTGTAATGATGGCGCTACGGTCACTTGCAGGATTCGTAATTCGAAATGCATTGACGGCATATAGAATATTCTGTCATTGGTTTGACACAATTGGCTAGATTAGATTTTTCATTCTTTGTGCATTGAATAATTCCAATCATCTATTATAACAAATTACGTTTGTGTTATTTATTCTCGAATGTACTGGGTATTCCAAGGATTTTGATCTTATGGCGATTCGGCCACCCACTGCACTATGCTCATTCCGATATGTTGGTACCATAAGAAAATGAATGACATATTCAGCCGTCAATGCTGACTATGTACTATGTACAATGTATGGTGGCTGGTGACAAATTGACGAATAATGTGAATGCAAAGTGAAAAAATCCTACGTTTTTTTCAGAATGATTTCACCTGTATATTTTTGTGTGAATGTACGATTTCAGATTCGGAAAAAAAAATATGAGAAAACATGGTATCATTGGATATCGGGAACGTACGTTGCATATGTATTTGTCTGGCTTTTTCTATTATTTGTTCAACTGATTTTCTCGTTGTCAATTAAGTCTATGTGTGGTAAAAACGACCATCCACTTGACCATACATGTAGTATGCATGACGATAAACGATTGAACTGAGAGGGGAAAATTTGAGACAGTTGAATCAATAAAACTGCATTGTTATGTAGAAAAATTCAAATGTAAACATACGAAAGTCAAACACATGGTCATATTAGTGTGGAAACTAGAAACGATACCAACATCTGAATCATTCTTTTTTTTCGGTTGAATATTGCATATGTATGATATTTAGATGTTACGTGTGTTTACTTGTTTATTTAGGATGAAAGATGAGTGTTGATGATGATTGAAGTGAGAACTGTTTTTTTCTGACTGTTTAGTGCATGAGAAATGAAATACATTGAAATGAAAAAATTACTCATTTCATGCCTTTGGATATTATATTCAATCAATTGAGATTCACATTTTTTTTTATTTGAAATATATTTATTTTACAATTGCACATTCATTTTAGCTGCGGATTTGGTGTTTAACAACCAAAATGAGAATTATATAAAACAAAAGAAAATGCAGAGAATGATTTCCATTGAGAAGACAACCATTACCATCCATATTATTACATTCCTCTAAAAGCATTGTAATTACACTGCAATATAAGTATAACACCAATGATTATAAACTGAGTTGGATTTGAACGGTTATATTTTGTTTCTCATATTGCCCATAATCCCGTAGTTGGACAGTGCCAATCCAAACACAGAAAATTGATAGCCTTTTTTGTTGCCACTAGGGAACGATATAGTAGGCCCTGTAAAACACACGTCGAAACAAATGAAATTGAACTGAACTTTACTTTATTTCCAAGATACACACGTAGCATCTACGCGAATCTATTGGAGCTACAGAATGATGCCATTCTGGGTCGTGAAATGATTCAGGCGAATCAAATACACATAAAATCATTCATTTGAAAATTTACACAGACTTTCAAATCGTTCGCTGTTCACAAAATTTAATTCAACAAAAACGATTGAATGATCCACGATTGTTTGAAATTCAATCTGGCAAAACAATTGATCTATTTTTTTTCGCTTTTGCGTCGATGAAATACTGCTTATTCCTATTTTTATAGAATTTACGGCTTCACTATCATCTAATGAATACTCTTAAATTTTTCTTTAATTTGGGCACACATCCAAATCATATATGACGATGTCGATGTGTGTTCTTTTCCAGTTAATTTGACATTCTTTCTGAGCTTAGAACCTGAAAGGTTCATCAAGGACATTTCTTAATAATTGAAAGGCATTTCATGAAACGAGAAATGTTTATGTTTTTGAACTTTGAGACAAATACAACGACAACAGAACCATCAATCCGATGAAATCTCCGAATAAATTAGTTTTTTATTATTATTATTATTATTATTTACAAGTTTTATAACACAATTTAGCACAAATAGCCAACTAACCGAGTGTTGATTAAAATTAGTTTGTAAAATAACATGGGAAGTGTACAAGAAAAACTGTACAGTTTTCGGTCACGGGGTGATGAAACGATTTCAATCAAACAAAATACATATGTAAATTTTGGAAACTGAGAAATAACCAAGTACACAACACATATACTTTATGTACACTCATTTATTTACGTATATCGTTTGCACTTGTATCACCAGAAGAGCCATAGGATGTTTTGTTTTTTTTTTTTTGTTCAATTTTCAAAATTTAATTTCGATCAACAAATAGTCAAAATAAACATTGAAACATGAATTGACTTAATGTCATTTCAAAGAATGTAACCGAAAGCACAGAGATGCGATTGAAATTGAAACTGCGAACAACAAAAACAACTGTAACGAATAAAGTTTTTGATCAAAATTTTACAAACAAATATTCAATCATGACAAACACAGAAACCGCAACGGTAACAGTAAAATGTGAATTTTCCGCAATATCATTGAAATTATTTCAGGAAAAATTGTTTTGGCCTGCAATCTTTTTGACTCAAAAAATATTAATTTTCACAAAATTCGATGATTTCAAATCTCTGTTCATCTAATTACACCGAATTAAATCGAAATTTCTTTGACGAACGGAAAATAATTACGAAATAGATTTTTTTTTGTTATTTTCGAGTCTGTTGAATTATTCGTTATTTCTTTTATTTCATTTTTTTTTATGGTGGTAAGCACGGAATGAAAATATGAAGAAAGAAAAATAACAACAGAAAACTAACACCACACAATCTCTCACACTGTGAGCCAAATAAAATTCACACGCGCGCCAGTATTGGATGAAAAAGAAGAAGAAGAAAAAGAAGAAAAAAGTTTTATTTAAATGAAAACTAATGGAAAAAAGGTCGACAAGAAGAGCGAATGAATGAAGTGGAATGCAAGAGAATGAAACCGATAGAATTGAAATTTTTCGGAAAATTTATTATGAACATTGCTCAATTTAAATCTTTAAAATACAAAAAGCAAAAATCAGCAACTTGGCAAATATGTCAATGCGGGTTCAAAAGAACAGGAATTCATTTGATCGAAAATCCAAAAGGTGAAAAAGGTTTTTTTCTATTTTCAAATAAAACAATCCATTCAACTATGTAACTTATCGGTGGGCAAAGAAATAAACTTGCTCTTGACAATTTAAATTAGAAAAAAAAACACACTGAAACACACAACTTTCCAAAAAATCTTATAAATTGGATTCTAGAATTCGATTGCACTCACTTCGATTGATTTGTATTTGAAATAGTCGTGAAAAGTTTTCTTTTTTCCTTCACTTCTCTTGTTTGTTGATGATAGCTCCGTCGTATTTCAAATAGATAAGTCACCAATCACAAAGAACCAAAACCAAAATCAAAATAAAACCGAACAAAAAGAACCACTGAATCGTTGTTTAATTACAATCGTAAATACTGTATGTGAACTTTACTGCAAGCAGCCACCACTGTTTTCTTTATTATTTTCTTTTTTCCTTCGTTTTGGAACTCTCTGTTGTATTTTTGCTGTCGATAATCTTCATTTATTTTTTTTTTTTTGTCGTGTTATTCTTCTTCTTCTTCTTCTTCTTATTTTGATATAATGTCAAATGATGTGAGTGTTATTCAACTAACCAGCGTTCACTACTCTATAAATGAAAAATGTTCCGTTGTTGAGGTGATAGCTTGCTCTCTTTCTCTTTATATGTGTTCGAGCGTTCGAGAATTTAGTTCTATTGTTGTTGTTATTTTCATTATTATTGTTATTTCTCTTTTCCTTACCGTTCTTTTAAAAGGTTTTTTAATATTATTTTTTCGTTCAAATTCTTCAAATTTCGCTCTTATTCTTTACACTCGCTATACTCAATTTGATCGTGTATTTGTTCGGTTTATAAGTGCTGAATATCTTCGTTCTTCTATACTTTTTCCCTTTATCTATGTTGTGGTTTGTTTTTTTTTGTGTTTTTTTTTTTTTGATGTCATGTATTCATTGTAGCTGTTTCAACTACATACACTATATCCCCATACAATGACATATTTCTTTTGTTCGTTCATGCCTCACACATATAAAATATGCAATGTGTAGAAGTCTACGTATTTGAGAATGATGAAAACGTTTTTGCATCGGACAAGTGGTGAGATTTCATGAAATATCGTCATTTCATCCAGTTTAATGTGAAAATGAGACAAACCAATTCAATCACATCAACAGACAAATACATTCGAATGGATGTACTAATTCATGGCTACCAACTGCTTTGCCCCTTCCGAATGTATTCGACATATGTCAAAAACAGGTTTTTCCATTAAATAACAACAACAAATGCGAGCAGCGCGCAGTCATTTCAATATTCTATGTTCCGATATATGACCGATTTTTATCAATTTAATCAAATTTCCAATACCAATTTAACACGTTCAATTTTAACATTATATATCCCAGCCTAATGAACGTTCAATTGCTTTTTTCCATTGTTTATAGCGATCATCACGTTCTTTGTTGCTAATTTTTGATTTGAATACGGTTTCACTAAGTGATATTTTTTTCGAAATATCCCATTTGCCAATAGCCGATCCGGCTGCTATTGCGGCACCCTTTAAACGAAAATAGAAATTCGTTTTATTTCATTTGAATCACAAACAAAACACAGTATTATTAAAATTTACTAATGCAGTTGACTCAGCCATTTCTGGTCGAATCACATCCAATCCAACCAAATCCGATTGCAATTGCAAAAGCACTTTATTCGATGTCATTCCACCATCTACATGCAGTTGAACCAAATGGAAATTACAGTCTTTTGCCATTGCTTCAAGTATATCACGCACTTGATAACAAACTGATTCTATTGTAGCACGTAAGATGTGTCCACGTTCGGTATCCTCAGTTAGACCGTAAATTATTCTAAATAAAAATGCATTTGAAATTTTCAATTTAAAACTAATCATATGATAGAGATAAACTTGCCCACGAGCCTCTTGTTTCCAATATGGCGCATAAAGTCCACTGAATGCTGGCACAAAATACACATTGCCACAGTCTTCAACAGTCTCTATAATTTGAGTTAATTCGCCAACATCTTGAATAACATTCAAATTATCCCGCAACCATCTAAAATAATTCAATTTACTCATTCAGACGAAAACATTTATATAATTTATTTCGAGCATAAAAATTTAAATATTTACGTAATAGCTGCACCAGCAATAGCAACAGATCCTTCCAAAGCATAAACAGTTTTAGCGTCTGCTCCAAATTTATAAGCTACCGTTGTTAATAAGCCATGATTCGATATAACACTTTCGACGCCCGTATTATAAAGTAAAAAGCATCCAGTTCCATAAGTAGCTTTGGCCTGTCCCTTTTCTAAACAATGTTGACCAACAAGAGCCGCTTGTTGATCCCCTAAACAACCAGACAATGGACAACCTTTCAATGATCCATTCGCAAATAGACCATAAACTTCCGAACTCGATCGAATTTCCGGCAATATCGATGCCGGAATATCAAAAAAATTAAGTAACTGAGGCTCCCAGGTACAAGTTTTAATATTCATAAGCATGGTTCGAGATGCATTTGTTACATCGGTAACATGAATACCATTTGTAGTGGCACCCGTCAAATTCCATATAATCCATGTATCAACTGTGCCAAATAAACAGCTGCCCGTTTCAATTTTTTTAGCTATATCCGGAATATTATCCTTGAGCCAACGCAATTTAACACCTGAAAAGTATGTAGATAACGGCAAGCCGCACAAATCTTGAAAATGATTTTTATTTTGATCTGGTAATTTAAGTTTAAGTTCATCAACTGTTGATGATGTTCGTACGTCCATCCATAAAATCGCATTATGTAACGGCTTTCCCGTATAACGATCCCAAACGATTGTTGTTTCACGCTGATTTGTTACACCAACCGCTACAATGTCCTTGAGAAATAGATGATTTTTTTTTGTTTGTTGGTTTTCTTCAATGTAAATAAAATATACTTATCAAACGGATGTCATACCTTTGCGCTACCTCCTAATTCAATGAGCTTCTCAATGGTTTTTTCAATGCATTCAACAACAACGTGCAATATTTCCATTGCATCTTGTTCAACCCATCCTTCATTTGGTGTAATTTTTCGTAATTCTATTTGATGATAACATAAGATGTCGGTTGTACCAGCTTTAAATAAAACAAAACGAGCCGATGTTGTCCCTTCATCAATCGCACCAATCAAATCACCAAATAGCCTGGAAGACATACTGTTGCACGTTTTGAATTTAAAATAAAATAAAACAAAATAAAAATAAAAAACAAATAACGCTATCAGATTTTGATTGGCACATCGACAGTGAAATTGATTTGTGTGTCAATGATAATGAGCGATAATTTCAATTGCAGGTCAAAGTTTCAATTCGTTGAGCACAAACTTTTAATATGTTTATAATTTCCTAATTTGAAATAACAATAAAAAAGAAAATGTTCTTACGCTATGGAAGCTTTCTTCGGAAATTGTCTCAAAATCGGTTAATTTTCCTCGTCGAAATTTCATTTGTTCATCTTTAACAGTCATACAAATAACTTGAAATCACGTAAGCAATACTATCAAGGCAAAAATACAAATAAAAATGAATCTATGGTATGTTATCAAATAGTTTACGATACAGATTGCTGTGAATCATTCGATATATGTCAGCAACTTTAAATGTTTGACTATTGGCAGCACTGATAATTCAGTAAATCCTGAAAACTGTCAATTTTTCTAACATAACAACATTGCGTTTTTTTGCTTCAGCTGTCACAATTTGGTTGTTGCTTTTGGTGTCTTGTGTGAGCCAATTTTTTCCGTTTGTTTTTAAATATTATTATTGCAAATAAGAAATGGAAAATATTCTTGAACATTGTGAATCCGATGACGAACGTCCAACCAGTAGCAATCCATCCGATGAACAAAAGCACAATGATACGATCAATACAACATCAACAGACATATCGGAAAGTGTTGATTCGGACATTGATGACAAAGATTATCAATTGGCCAAAGCAATTGAAGATAATTTACTGGATTTGGACAGTGAAATGATAACAGTGGATTCAAATGCACATAGAAACGATGATGACGAACCGAATTCAAGTAAAATGATTGAAGCAAAAGTTAAAACGACCACATCATCATCATCGTCGGGAACTACAGCAACAACAACAAGCGAAGAAGAACCAAAATCGATGAGCATGTCATTTGATGAAGATATAATTTTGCCAAGTGTTCGTCATGATCCCGAACAAGAACAAAAGCAGCGCGATCGAATTAAACGCAAAGAATTGAGAAGCAAACGAGAAATGGAAGAAGAGGAACGTGAAAGGATGCAGTAAGTATTTGAAATGATGGCCAAAATCACATGTGAATATTGAACCGAATATTGACTATCATTTTCAGGGTTTTAGTGTCCAATTTTACCGAAGAGCAATTAGAACGTTATGAAATGTATCGTCGTTCAGCCTTCCCAAAAGCAACAGTAAAAAGACTCATGCAAACAATAACCGGTTGCTCTGTATCACAAAATGTTGTAATTGCAATGTCGGGCATAGCAAAGGTGTTTGCTGGTGAAATAGTTGAAGAGGCATTAGATATAATGGAACGTGCTGGTGATAGTGGAGCACTTCAACCGAAATATCTTCGTGAAGCCGTTCGGAAGCTTCGATCTCGTGGCCAAATACCACATGGCCGATCACATAAACAATATTTCCGTTTAAATTAAATTTATAAAATTTGAAATTTTTTTTTGATGATCTTCAGACGACACCGACTGTTATTGCATAGTTTTAGAATATTCTTAATAAAAACGAATCAATTGAATTAACGAAATTATATTAAAATTCGTGAGAGTTGCGAATATTCTATAAGACTTGCAAATGTATTGTTAGATGCGCACTGATTTGCACAGACCTGCACACTCGAGCAGAGTATCGTAAGGAATCTAAGGGAATCAGTAAAGGATCGTGCAAATGGTGAACAGGCTTATGAATTTGTGATTTGCGCCTGCGTTTGTGCGTCTTTGTTGGATAGTTGAAATATTGTCTGATTCACAGAATTGAAATTTAAATATTTGTACTTCTTCGAACTGTCAAACACTGTAGAAATACGGATAGAGAGAGAGAGAGAGAGAGAGAGAGAGAGAGAGAGAGAGAGAGAGAGAGAGAGAGAGAGAGAGAGAGAGAGAGAGAGAGAGAGAGAGAAGAGAGAGAGAG
>GL502299.1:38532-53292 GCA_000149185.1 Mayetiola destructor
CTCTCTCTCACTCTCTCTCTCTCTCTCTCTCTCTCTCTCAAATACATATATACACATTCACACACACACCTATACAGTCACACACTCACATATTGTTTCTCAAGTGTGATTGAGAGAAGTAGCAATAACATCCCTTCGACGAAAATCGAAAATCGAAAATTATAAGACTTGAATTCAAAAAAATAATTTTATTTTTCAATAATAATTATCGAAAACATACACAATAAACCATTAACCCGTACGCGGCGATTTTGTTTCTTGCAATAATCATATGGTTATAAGGGCATACGATCAACAAAATCCTATTTTTTGTTGTTTCTTTTTAATCATTTAAAAATCATTAAAACAATAAATCAAGCAAAATGCAAAAGACTTTAGTGTGCTAAATATTAATCAATGTTTTCAAAGATTTAATGCAATTTATGTGTGATGAGCGATGAGCGAAGAAAAAAAAAAATTGTGAAATAGACCAACAGTAAAATTTCAATAAATATCTCAATAATTAAAAAATTTATTCGTGTGTCCAGTGCGGAAAGAGAGGAAATATATTCCCATAACAAACACAACAACTGCAAAAAAATAATAGAAGAAAAACGAAGAATAAAATCCTAAATGAACTGTTTCACACATATACGCATACGGATTTCAAAGTCAGAAAAAATATTAAAATTAAAAAGTAAAAAATGAATAAAAAATAAAACAACCAAGTAACTGGAACAACAAAGCATACAAAGAAAACTATAATATTTATAGATTATAAAAGTTTATTTATTTCCAACGTGTAAATACGATTGCGGAAAAATAAATAATTTAGCCGGAGACAACCACCCAGACTGTGATCTTATATATATAAGAATAAAAATATTAAACAAAAAAAAACAATAACAAACTAATAAAAGTGAAAACAACAAAGTTAAAGAGAAAGAAGCTTATTAAGTGATTTATAAAAATTAATTTTAAATGAAATTAAATAAACAAATTGTAATGAAAAGCGAAATAGTTTGAATTTTGGTTGATAATTTTCTTTAATCTTGTGTTTTCGCCTGCGAAAAAAAGACGAATAACAAAGTAAAAGCGTTTTGAAGCGATTAGAAAAGTTAACGAACTGTAAAACGGAAAAATATCAAATTTAGAAATAATAATAATATTAAAAAAAAATTGAGTGAAAAACGAGTCACAAGAATCGAATACCAGATCCGGATTAAAGCCAAGCTCATCCGAAATCTACGTAAAACAGCAACAAAGACAATTGTTTTTTTTTCTCCGTTAAAATTCATTATCTTGTAATTATTCGAAATTTGTTTGAATTTTCTCCGAAATTTGAATAAAGAGTGAATTGAGTGATCCTGTGATCGCGTTATCCTGTGTCAGTGGAAAGAAAAGGGCAATCAAACAAAAGAGAGAAGAAGCAAAAAAAAAATAAAGGTCCTTTTTCGGTTTTTGTTATCATAATCGCAAAGACTTGAGAACGTTTGAATCAAATTCTTGGTGAACATAGCGCAAAATAGTCGATTAAAAATTTAAAGACTAGCAACCACGAAGAGGCGAGGTGAATAAGGATGTCGAATAATTTTATCAGCGGTAATCCAACCCTATCGAAGAACTCGACTGATGGTTTGTTAAATCTATTGCAATTGAGTTTATTGGGTAATAATGGAAGTGTTAATGTTAACACATCCTCTGCAAGTGGACCAGTTTCCAATCTTAATTCGCGGTTAGTGGTTGTTTCTTGTTTACAAATATATCGAAGCCGAAAAAAAACCGAAAATAATGAAAAAAATTATATCCTTTTTTTTCTTTCAACAGTGCTCCGGCTGCGAATAATTTAATGGGAACGAAATCAGCAAATTTATATCTGCAAAATGCTGCCGGAATGACTGGTATTGGTGTGGTGAATATGTCGAATGCCGCTAATTTACCACAACAATCGATTTTACCGCAACCAATTGTTAAGACTGGTCGACCGATAGTCAACACCACCAATTTGTCCACCAATAATTTGCAATCACATCAGGTAATTATGAATTCCCCCTCCCCATCCCACACCTTTGTTTAAATGTAGAACTAAAAGCAATATATCATTTTCATAGCAACAACCAAAACGAATGGAGCGTGCCCAAACTATTGGAAATGTACGTGAAATGAATGGAATGTCCGACCATCAACAATCATTGTCAAATATCTTTCATATGCCAAACTATAATCGTGGCAATTCCTACAATGGATCGGTTAATAATTCAAAGGAGGATGATAATGAATTACGTGCCGCTCAATTGGAAAAAGTTTTAAGTAATTTCCCAAAACTTTTACAATTGGATGACATTAATGCAAAAGAGCAACGAAATGGTAGCTCATTCCCGGAATTTGGTGAATTTAATGCCCGAGATCATTATTATAATTCATCATCGAACAATTCGTTGAATAATTCGGCCAATAATTTTCCCATTGGTACATTTTCCATTGAACAAACCACTCAACAGCCAAACACTGCCCCATCAGCACCGCAAAAATTTCCAACAACTGAGTAAATTGAAATCTTTTTTTTCTATTTTTCCACATTGAATAAGTTATTAAATGAAATATTTTTCATTTCTGTTGCAGTTATTTCAATCCAGCAACAGCATCACAGTTAATGAACAATGCATTGAATGGAATATCAACATTTAATCATTTAGGAAATAATAACACCACCAATACAAATAATAACAACAATAATGGAACTGGAGATACCGTTCAAGCAACTAGAGAAACTGGCATCATTGAAAAATTATTGGTAAAACATTTCAGACATTTCCAAATTATCATTGGATATTTAGAATATTTATGAATTATATTTTCTTTATTTGGCTTTAGCAGCATTCATACGGTTTCATACAATGTTGCGAACGGCAAGCCCGATTATTTTTCCATTTTTCTCAGTTCAGTGGAACGATTGAACATTTGAAAATCGGTGATCCCGTTGAATTTGAAATGACCTACGATCGCCGAACGGGTAAACCGATAGCTAGTCAAGTAACAAAAATTGCACCGGAAGTTGTATTATCTGAGGAACGTGTTACCGGTACAGTTACAACTGAAATTAAAATGGATGGCAGTGCAAGTGAAACAACAACTGGCCGAATAAGTTATGAAAATCGTGGTGAATGTTTCTTTTTACCATATACGAAGGATGATGTTGAAGGGAATGTTGTTCTAAGTTCAGGTGATAAAGTTAGCTTTCAAATAGCAACTAATCAGCGTGGTAACTTAGGTGCATGTCATATTCGTTTGGAAAATCCTGTGCATCCGGTTAAATATCGTGGCGTTGTTTGTTCAATGAAAGAATCATTTGGATTTATTGAACGGGCCGATGTAGTGAAGGAAATATTTTTTCATTTTTCGGAAGCTGAAGGTACCGTCGAACTTCGTCCTGGTGACGATGTTGAATTCATCATTCAAACAAGAAATGTAAGTGAATAAAGTGCAACGATGATAATAATAATTATAATAATAATCATTTTTCAATTTGAATTGCCGATGTTCCTTTTTCAGACGACTGTTGAACAGGGTAAAGAAGTTGCATGCAATATAACTCGTTTACCGCCCGGTTCGGTTGTTTTTGAAGATATCGGAACACAAATGTATAAGGGGCAAGTACTGAAGCCGCTTGAGCGCTCGAATCCAGTACGGCATAGTAATGATCCATTGCCGGGTCGGATTCGGTATCGTGCACCCGATCATTCGGAAGTTGAGGTTCCATTTGGTGATAAAGATCAGGTACTCTGAACATTAAACCAAACTTTATATGAATGGATTCTTTTATTTTTTTATTTTTGTGACTGTGAGTTTATTCGAATTTTATGGATATTATACAGAAGGGTGACTTCACTTTGCGTCATGGTGATTGGGTTCAATTTTTATTGGCAACCGATCGTCGTGATCAATTACAACGAGCCACATCAATTTCATTGTGTGACGAAACATTCGAATTGTCCGGTGAACGACGTGAACAAGGAATGGTTGCATCTCTTAAGGATGGTTTCGGATTTTTACGATGTGTCGATCGAAATGTTCGTATTTTCTTTCATTTCACCGAAGTTTTGGATACGGTAAGATTTTTATGTCGCATCAAATACGTGAATCAATATTTCATATAAATATCGAAATCCTTAATTTTTGGACAGGCCCGAGAAATTCGCGTCGGTGACGAAGTTGAATTTACAGTAATTCAAGAACCTGGTTCAAGTTTTGCAAACAATAGGTTAAGTGCCATTAGGATAAAACACTTGCCACCTGGTAAAGTTCAATTTGAGACAATGATTGAAACAAATATTGAAGGTAAGACATTTGCCGTTGGATCACATTTACGTAAAATATTTTCAATTGATGATTGATTGCCAATTTGGAAAAATAGGAACGGTAACACGTGAAGCACCACGAAGCCCAGTCAAGTCTCAAGAACGTATGGAAGGCGGTGTTATAACGTATACACAAGCTAATGTCAAAAAGACTATAATGTATTTCCTAAAAGACTGCGAAAAACCACCAAGAGTTAGCGACAATGTTCGATTTGATATTTGCCAAGTAAGTCATCAACTGCGCACTGCGCACATTTCACTTGTTTGCTTCTTTATATCATAAACAATAAACATATATATATATATATAAAATATATATTCATTTGAATGCAAATAGGTTAAACGAAACAAAGAATTAATAGCTGTGAACATAGTTGATGTTCTCAGTATTCAACATCAAATGCAACAGCAACAAACCGATGGCACCGCAACCGTAAACAATGGTTCAATGCAAAGTAACGGTGACACTAGCCGTACAATATTATTAAATACATCGAATCGTAATAGTGCAAATGGAAAACCAACGGATACATTCAACGAAACAAACAACGGCATTAGTGCCAATAATATGAAAAAATATCAAGGTTTTGTGGCCGTACTAAAGGATAATTTTGGTTTTATTGAAAAAACTGGCCACGACGAAGAGGTATTCTTTCATTTCAGTGCGGTTATTGGAAATCCAAGTGGCTTAGAATTGGGCCAAGAAGTTGAATACACATTATTCAAACGAAATGGTAGCAATCCGGGCAATTGCTTACAAGCCGAAAATGTTAAAATTTTACCACGTGGCACAATTGTTCAACCAAATGTATTGGATGTTGCCTATAATGGCATTGTAACACGTCCATTACGTTGTATTAATCCCGATCAAGCCGAATATTCTGGTTTAATTCAATTGATAAATGAAGATGGTGATGCTGTATCATTTCATACATTTGGCATTACAAGTTTAATTAATAAACGGGATTTATTACAAAAGGATGATGCGGTTGTATTTAAAATCGATGAATCTGGCCATTGTGTTGATGTATTGGCTGTACGAAAGAAAAAACGTGCCGTTGTTGATTCGATTAAAGGCCAATTTGGTTTTTTAAATTTCGAAGTGGACGAGGGTAAAAAGTTATTCTTTCATATGTCTGAAGTGCATGGCAATCATAATAGTTTGTATCCAGGCGATTCGGTTGAATTTTCCGTTGTTACAAATCAGGTGAGCGAGGTTCGATCATTAATCCGAAATAATCAAATATAAATATAAAAACAAATTCAGCAGTTCCTGAACTTGATGTTTACTATTAATTTGATTTTTATTTTGCAACGATAGCGTAATGGAAAGTCATCGGCTTGTAATGTAGTGAAAATAAGCGAAAATGCAACAACGCGACCGGAACGCTTACTATCTCGCCTTAAATTGAACAATTCAATTGATGAAAGCGTGCCTCGTCTCATTGTGATTCGTTCGCCAAAAGGACCCGATGGTAAAGGTTTCTCAAGTGTTTACAGACAACCACGTTTAGTCGGTTCGTATTATTTTCGTGTTATAAATACGGAGCAAAATTTTTAAACTCATTCAATGTTCGTTTGCCATTTTGTAGGTGTTTTTGCTGAATAAATGGAATGACAATGGACTTAGCGAACATTTTGTTTCAACTTTCAAAATCTTTATACACCAAATAAGATAAACACAATCAACACATACACCATTCACATACTCACAATTCAACACCAAAGCACATCTGTATCCCTTCCCTCCAGAAACCACAAACACATGATTTGTATACGGCATTCGACAGCGAGTTATGTAGTGTTTTGTTTTTGAATGAAGTTCGAAAGAAAATTTCACTTTATGTTTCATTCTCATCATCAAAAGAGAATTTGACTGAACAACGATTTTATTTCCATATTTTCAACCCCCCCGCACACACATACACACACACCCACACATCCATACCGACAAATATTCACATTTTCATTAGAAAAAAGTATCGATTCAAAGACAGAGAGAAATCCGTTGGGCCCATTTATTATTATAAATAGATATTATACTTAAAAAAAACATTTACATAATAGAATTAAAATGAGAATGAAATGAGCACCGTGATACATTCAGAGTTGGAACTCTTTCGAAATTAAATTCTGGACACTCCCGAAATGAGCCACCAAAGAAAGTGGCTCATATTGGTGTCGTTCGAATTTGAATGACTAAATTGAAATCAAATATTCAAGCGCACAGTTCTGAGGCTATCATAGATCCCACTTTGCACCCAAAGTCTGATCCCAAAATTGCAAATCAAACAGATTCAGGTCTATAAAAAATGAGTCAAATGAAATCTGAGAGCGAAAAAGTAATTGAAAATCAATATCACCCACAACAATGTGTAAGATTCGATAAAAAGAAAAATAAAAATAAAAATTATCTAGGAATGAATTAATGGAAATGAAAATAATGAGAATGTAAGAATAACCAGATCCCGAATTAAAGGATTTAAAAAAAAAACAAGAATAATAATTACAAATCGCATACAAATTGAGAAACGAAAAGAATGAAACAGAAGCAGCCTTGAATATATACTAATATATAATTCATTGTATTTTAGTTGTTATTTCTTTTTTTTTCATCTTTCTGTTCAAAATTGAATTGTTGTGCATTTTGTTGCAAAAATTTGAACAAAACAGGAAATTTTATTTGCTCTCCACTGTTCCATATATTTATGTGGTTTATGTTTAGATTTTTACTGCAAAATGTGAAATTATTCAATAAAATTACCGGCTGATCTGTGTCAAAATTGCTGGAGAATCTTAAGTTAATCGCATAAAAATTAGCACACTACGGTATACACATCAGACACATAATAATATATACATATATATATATGAAACAATTGGATAACGAAGCGAAACGAAACGAAAAAAAAATTTAATTGAAATTCGGGACGTTTTATTGAAAAAATTTCCAATTTTTTTTTTATGTTTAATCATTGATATTTGATGGGTGCTTCCAAGGAACTTAACAAAGGAAACAAATGGAAAAGATAATGTTTTTTTTAAGTTTTCAATTCAAAAACAGATGAATGATGAGAATTATTGTGAACTTTGATTAGCAATATATTTGATGAGTTCATGATTCACAAATTGAAGAAAAAGTTCAATCTTATTTTGCTTTGGTCAAAAGAAACAAACAGAAATTAGAAAAGTAACAAGATAAATTGAGTCTGAATAAGTTTCATAAAATAGCCAATAATCATTTTCCAGAGAAATATTTTTCTTTGGGAAAATTCTGAAGATGGGCATAAATCAGTTTCGGAATGTTAAACCGGAGATATCACCATTGAATATTTCAAGTTCGAACAACTTGATTGGGATTTGATGTTATTACAAATTTTCGAAACGGAGCGACCTTTAGCCTCCATCTTCAATGAAAAAAAAAGCACAGTGAAAACTCACAAATTGTGTATTATGAGAGAAATTTCGGCACGGTTTTTTTAAAAACATATTTTGGTTGGTTTTCATTCGAATAACATTTCTCAAACCATTCTTAATTCAGAATTCATTTAATTATTTTTAATAATTGCAGAAGAACTTGGTGGGAAGAAAAAGAATTCATTTTGAAGAATTTGAGCTTAAGATGCGGTTAAGTCTCGATATTCACACATAAGCTGAAACTGTTCCTGCATGAGAAGAATTTTTTTTTTTTTCACAATAAGACAGTAACTTCTACAGTTTCTGTGTGAATTGATTTGCGTTCAACTGTTTTATTTCTTTTGAGGGGAAATTTAGGCAAAAAAAAACTATCGACCGATATCACGGTTTGAAAATGTGCATTTGAGAATTGTGTCCTTCTTGAAGACACAGCTAAAAGTGCGTTTGGAAGCCGCTCCTTATCGAAGCGCAACGAAAAACGCTCTATATGGAACACAAATGGCAAATTATTGGCTTATAATTTTAATAAAAGTTTGCCAATTATAAAAATAATCAATTAAAATTTAATAAAGCCGAAAGTTTGCCAATTACGGAAATATTTTTGTTGTGAAGCCGTTTTACAGCAGTATAAAAAATAAACCCACAGTTTGGTAGATTTTATAAAATTGAAGCTGTTAAAGACTCGTTTTACAATGGGGCGTTGCGTTTTGGAAGTCGTGTCCTTCTGCAAGTGCAATCGCTACAAATAGAGACGCTATTCAAATGCTCAATTTCAATTCGTGATAGAAATAATTGAATGCAATCAGAAATCACAATTGAATGGAAATATTTGCGAAGTGAGCAAAAAAAAAACTGAAAAATATCACATAATTCATCAATATTATTAAACATGGAAGCAAAAACAGGAATGGACATGTGAAAGAAATGTTATACCGTTAAAAAACAAACGCAATAGTACGAACAAAATGAACGAACAATAATTTTAAATTATTGAAAAAAAGGAAGAAAAATGGGAATGAAATAGACGCATTTCAATCGATTCAGTTGTTATTTTATGTATTAGATGAAAGAACTAATTGGAAAAAGATGAGAATACAATAAAATGAAATAGTACATTGTTCCTTCCTTAGGCAAACAGTTCAGATCTCGAATCAAAGAAGAAATAACATAACAAAAAACATACACACAAATGAAACAACAATGATGATCGTTGAAAAATCCGTTTTTTCGAGTTAGGTTTATTGAAAATAGAAAAAAAAATGATATTCAGAGCAACATCATTCGAACCAATTTTTTGTTCGGATGCATTATTATTATTATTATTATAATTATTATTATCATTATTATTATCATTACAAATGTCGAAAAAGTGCATGAAATCGTTGAAATTAAGAACTTCTACAAATTGATACGAAACATAGGGCCATTCTGGCTTAATTGGGTAAGGCCTTACTTGGTGCAAAATTATTTATTCTTGTAATAACGGTATAGTATAACATTATCACAAGAACGAGTAAATGCGTAATTGCCAAACGAGCCAAAATAGCATTGACGAAAAAAGAAATAAAAACGATGGAAAACAATTAGAAAATTTAAATAATAAAGACAACACACAAAGCAGATCACCCAAAGAATGATTGACTCTTAACTTAAAAGAGCAAAAAAATAAATTAAATTAAAGAAAAAAAAACTTTAGAAAAAAAAAATCGAAAAAACTTGAAAAAAAACCTAATAAAAAAAAAATTGAAAATCATTTAAGACAAATAAACGTAGACGAAAAAATTCACAATACAGGTTCTTCTTATTTCCATATATGTAGTCTCATCTTTTTCAGCTCCATCTTTGACGCCGACACGGGATCCGTAACGATTTTGCCTTTGATTCATCATCATAGTAGTACATTTGCTATGGAATCCCATGGATACGGGCTGAGCCGATATGTCGTTCGTTGAATTATTATTAGAAATCCAATAAAAATTCATGGCTATAACTGGTGCATTCATATCAATTTATATAATGATAAAACGGATTCATGGTACCGATTCCGGTGTTGTTTCAGGTCTGATGTTCGTGAAATATGGATCATTTGATTTTAAGCACAGTGCATAATCTAATTTTTTTCTTAAATTTTAAATATCAAAAAGTATACACAGGTCCGTTGATATATATAGTGATTCTAAGTGATTTTTTAGTGTAATAAAACAGCGAATATACGATCGAAAAAGGTGGGCACCACAAAAATTTATTCTCAAAATATGACGAAATGAATCAGTTCTTACCCCCATCTCAATTTTATTCTTTCCCTTATTTTGCTTGAATTAAAGTCAATTTGAGACGAATTATGGGTTCATGCAAGATTCACAGATACTCACGTGATCCAAAACAACCGCTCGATCGAAACCATCCAAATCACAGCCCAATGAATTCGAAGATTCCCTCGACAACGCCGATAAATTTTACGCTTCATTCGTATTTAGCTTTAACTATGAACTATGCATAGTACTGAGACCTGAGAGATCGATTGTTTTGTGTTTTGTGTCAACAAGTACTGAAAGATAGTAGAATTATATGATTCGATTTAGAGACGATTTCAAGGAGATTGTAGGGATGATTGTGTTCAAAGCCTTCTAGTAGTATTTATTCTCTTGTTTATTCATAAAGAAACCATTTCGATAGAACATGAGCATAACTTCCACCGTTATGGTGATCAAAACAATATAAAATTCAAAAAGAACAGAATAATAATAATTATTATTGTCTATAGCTTTGACTCGGTCAACCAATTGAATGATTGTTGTTTACGATCTGAACTGGGTCCTATGATAACATTGATAATCGTTGGACGATCTTTAATATTCAGTACTTCAATTAACGCTTTTCTCAATTCTGAAATTGTTCTAACAAAATAGCCTGAATAACCGAACATGCCTAAAAGAGCTTCATATCTTGTTTCGACTGTCAATGCCGACGGTGGTGTTCTGAAACCCAAGCAAATAAACATCTATTAATGTAAAATAATAAATAGCCAAATGGAGAATTTAATCGTTTTACGTTTGTGTTAAGTCACCATCCTTGCGAATATCGCTATAAGTTTCAGCATCAAGACCACTGTAAATACCACCATTGTTGACGATGATTATAACGATTGGCAATTTATAGCGATACATAGTTTCAATTTCCATGCCAGAGAATCCAAATGCTGAATCACCCTCAACGCAAATAACTCGTTTACCTGGATGATGGTCACGACAATAAATTGCGGCTGCAATTCCAAAGCCCGGACCAACCTATGCATTTAATGAAAAAAAGAAGAAAAATAAAATGAGCATGAGTATATTGATTCGATTATTATTATAATCGAAATAATAAAAATATATATGTAATAATTCATTCGAATTAAAATCTTACGCCCATCGTTCCAAAAGTACCCGCATCCAAGCGATGTCTCGGTAAAATATTCGGAAGCATACTTCTGCCGACATCCATGGTATTAGCCCCTTCGCTAACAATGATCGCATCGTTCGGTATGATATCTTGCACATGATGGAAAACGGAAAAGTAGTTCAATGGAACACTTGTATCTAGTGCCATTTGATCAACCGTTTCTCGATTCAATTTACATTTTTGCTTTAATGTTTTCCACCAATCGGAATCAAATTGGAATTTAAAGTTTCCAACGCGATCGATTAGCTCTTTTACAAATGGACAAATATCCGATTGAATGGCAACAGTGCTTTTGATACTGTTGTGCAGCTCTTCAGGGCACAAATCTACCTATAATGGTTTGGAGGAAAAATCCAATTTGAAATCAGACATCACTGGTCCTGATTCTGACGAAAAAGAAACATACTTGAATAATTTTAACATCGGCTGCATATCGTGGCGATCTCCCAAAATGCAAAATCCAATTCAATCTAGCACCAAGAACTAAAATAACATCGGTCCTTTGTAGGGCTAACGTACGCGCTGGTGCAACACTTTGCTCACACGTATCGGCAACAACACCTTTACCCATCGGTGTTGCTAATATCGGTAAATTTGTGCGATTGATGAAAATGCGAATCAAATTTTCAGCTCTTGCATACGCTGCTCCTTTACCAATGATAACCAATGGTCGTTTGGCAGCGACAAGTAAATTGATCGCATTTTGAACATCTTTTATATCCGGGTGACAGACTGGAGGATTAGGATGAACGTATTGTGGTATCTGCTCAATACATGTCGATAATGTACTGGCTTTCAAAATATTTCCCGGAAAATCCAGATATGCAACACCCGGTCGGCCATAAGTACTATATCGAACGGCCTTTTCAATGTGTGTCGGTATGGATTCCACATTTGGTGGTCGTGCTGCATACTTACAATACAAACGGGATGCTTCGACCTGTGGATATTCTTGAAAACCACCGATACCTTCATGATCTTGAAATGTTGATCCAGCAATCACCAATAATGGCCAACAATTGATTTGCGCATTTGCCATTCCACCAAAACAATGCAATAGACCAGGTCCTGGAACAACTAAACAAACACCAGGCTTTTGTGTTAAATAACCGATTGCTTGAGCTGCATAACATGCCGATTGCTCATTTCGAAATCCAATATATTTTAGACCGGCTGCTTGTAATGCCATCGACAATTCAACAATTGGAATACCGACAATGCCAAAGACATATTCTACACCCTGGAAGTAATGTTGACAGAAATGGTCAACTACTTTGATTCTATGATTAGCCGGTCAATTGAAAGTTCTGAATTTACCTGCTTTTTCAATGATTCAGCAATCAATGTTATAGATTCAATTTCTGACATCTTGCTGGTTGCAATGAATGTTTAGGTCGATATTTTTTCAAAAAAAAAATTTCGTTGCACAGAATGTTAATTATTCGGATCGACCTTTGATAGGCGACACTTGATTGATATTGCGTCTTGGTTGACTGATTCGTTTTTTTTATGTTTTGTTTTTGGTACGCTGCGATTTTGTATACAAAATTTACTTCAATGTTCGGTTAAGTATCTAAATAATGTCAAATGTAAAGTATTTGTGCTGAATTTATTAGCATGTTATCAATATTGTGAACGGTGAACGGTGAAAGGGGTTTGAGATATTGGGAATCAAAGAAAATTCAAAACAAAACAAGCAATCATAAGTACTTTTTAATTAAAATTTAGTACAACGCCCATTAAATTTACATTCTACATACAATTAAATCGTTCACCATTTACCCAATAACATTCTCTTTGTTAAAAAAAAAAGAAGAAATAATCAACATATCTCAACCTAAAACATATGCATTCGACCGATTCAATTGGAAGTCATTCCTCCTCTTTGATACATTCTTCCACCAAATTCCGTAGGTTTGGGTTTTCCATTGCGGCTGCAATTCGTTCCTTGTCATTTATTTGTTTGTTTACTTCAAAACATAAAATAACCATTCAAAGCAAGTAGAAAATTAATCATTTTGAATGATTTGAAATGTTCTACTTACTTTCATCTTCGGTTGAATGTGTCCCTTTTTTTATGTAAATATCTAATTTCAATTTATGTGGAATATTTCGTTCGATTTTTATCCGTAAACAGAGTCCGATTAGCGTTGCCAATGAGCAATGGGGTACGGTTGGATTGAATTCCACGCGAATCTACAATTGATCATCAAAGAATTAATTTAAAATCATGGTGAATTTCTCCTCTGAACCTGCAAATGAACATGTTTGCTGACAAATCTAATTCAAACGCATATTTTTGCTTACCACCTGAACATCATCACTTGTGGGTGCCTGCACGAATATTCCATCTTCATAAACCACTTTCAAATCTTCCAATGTGGATGGCTTTTCAGGATCCCGTATCGTTCTCAAAATATCTATAATCGAACAAATTTTTTGAAAACAAACCATTTATGGAAATGAATTCCGATAATAACTACCATAAATTGTTTCCTTTAGTTCTGTATCATTATTGTAGCCAAGCGATTTGAGTAATGCTTTTGGCTCATCCGTGTGATTTTCATTTGTTGTTGATTGCATGTTTTGTGTAATTTTTGGCGTTGCTACGTCAGCCACTTCAATGGATAGGTTTTTAGTACCACTGATAATTTTATCGACGGTACCTTCCGATGATTTTGTTCGGAAAAATGATAACATCGTCACACAGTTTTTTTATTATTAAAAAAAAACAAAGAAACAGCTTTAAATCATGCAGAAAATCGAATGATTGAATGAATCTGATTTATATTTGCCTTTAACTATGTTTGAAAATCAATTGAAACTTTTCAATTAACAATTCGACCGATTTGAATCTCAAGTTGTTTCAATCGGTTACAATGTTTACTGACGATTTTCTTCAATGTTTTCGATTTTATGATTCGCTTTTTCAATTACCTTTGTATTCGAAACTGAAATGTCAAAATGATTTGTCATGAAGTTGTTGGCATTTAAGGAGAATGATTCTCATGGCGGAGGCTAGTTTAAGGATTTTTCTTTTATTCCTCAACGCACGAACACATTGAAATAAAAATATATTTATGAATTATGAAAAATGTATCACATTCAACCTTGGCTATTTTTATCAAACTTTACATCATCAAATTTGTGAAAAGTCATTTAACAAGTGACATCTATGGTCTATGAATGATTTTATTTCATAATATCCATCAAACGGCAAAGTATTTCAACCGAATACAGAATTCTAAACAATCAAATCGAAAAAATTTCAATTTTCAGCCGGCATCAATAAAAATGATGAGCTCATGATTTCGATAAATAAATTCAAATTTTTCGCAAGTTATTATAGAATCCAATTCTATGTTTAGAAGTTGAAATTCGATGTCAGCCTTACCAATGACTGATGCAGAACCTATATAACAGAATCAGGCTTTCAAAATAGAGCGCTGAAGTACAGACTTCCCGGCTATTTGTATCCAAGTATGGCATACTTGTATCAGGGACATCAGACCTACGAATGCGTTAGTATATGTTAGCGCATGGAAATGGCAGACTGAAAAAA
>GL502299.1:76506-87146 GCA_000149185.1 Mayetiola destructor
TTTTTGATTCAAAATAGTTGGGACACGCTATTGTACACCCAATAATATTTCTACTCGAATCACTTAATGTTGGTGAATGAAACGGCGGGTTGAATCGAAATAGGCTGACATCCGAGATAGTAACATTCCCCGCATGGCATCTGATATTTTCAAATTTATATGGCATCTGTTAGACTTATCTTTTTGTTCATCATTCAAATTGACAACATGAAGTTTCGAATGTTGATAGGTCTGGTGGTCAGTCCATGATTCCAATCTGGCTAAAATTTTGACACTATATTTTAAAGGAATTGGAAACAAAAGATAACATCAACTTATTGTCAAATACTTGTTAACATGTATCATTAATGATACCAACTGTACTGGATTTTCCAGTATCATACTGGATTCGAGGTCCATATACTGGATTGAATTCCATACTGGATTTTATACTGGATTTTTATGAAATTTTCGTGAATGCATTTTTTTAAATATTTAAATTTGTACGTTCGTTCCAATGGATTATATGTATTAACAACTGGACCAAAAATTTCGACATATTCAACAGCTTTTCCTGTGTTGTTTTGGAACAATTCTCGGACTAGTTGAAAGTCAAAAATTCGATGCGCATTGTTGAACAAAATGGTTTGTTCAATACGGCTGTAAATTATTCAGCCACAGGGCACGTGCATTGATCAACCAACGAAACTATTCTCCTACCTGGGAATTTCAAATGGGCCCGATTAAGGTTCCTCGTGTCATTGTACGGAGCCCTTTTTTTTTTGAATTGTCCCAGCAAGTCGTTCAAGTCTCTACTCATAATTCAATGTTGCCCGTTAAGTGTAACATGGAGTGGACTTGCATTGATTTCAAGACAAATATGGTTTCAAAGAGCCACAATCAGCCGATGTTAGCCCGATGTCAGTGCACTATGCTGACTCAGATTCATTATGATTACAATAAAATTTCGATGTTGTCCGTTTTTTAAATAAACAAGTAGATTGAATTTTCATTGATATACGTATACTGGATTATACTGGATTTTGGATAAAATGGCTAAACAAATATACTGGATTTCGCTCAGCGAGAGTTGGTATCATTATGTATCATGTATCGCTATCGTTTGAAGGAAGAATGTATATAAACAAATAATATAATAATTAATTTGTGGATGTGCATTAAAGATGAAATCAATAAATTCGATAGCGAAAAAAACAAAAAGAAGAGCAAATAGAGTGTTATGTCATGTGACAAAAATTGTGGATAGTTCTCGCAGTCATAAAATATAATATCAAATGATTTAACGTCTCATATTGTTCGTTTATTGTGTTTGAAGTTAAATCAAAAATGCAGATATTAATTATATTCATTTTTATCTGTTTGAATTTCAGAATGGACGGCCTAAGAGCAGACGATTTAACGCATTTATTGCAAGACGGTTTTGTATTATTAACCGGGGGCCGTGATCAGCGTGGTGGACCAATACTTAGTTTTCCGGCAACGCCGCGTCGTGATCGTGCCAAACCAGAAGATATTAGACGAATATTGTCATATTTATTCACAATACCGGGGTAAGTGTATTTGATTCAATGCTTAATATTGGTTCGCTTATGTCTTTAAATTTCAATATTTCTCAAATTATTTTCATTTGTCTTCGAATTTTTCCCTTTATTGTAGTGAATCAGCGAAAGCATTACGATTCACAATAATAATTGATATGCGTGGCAATAGCAATAACATGAGCACGGTCAAAGCAATTTTGAAAATTTTACAAGAGCATTTTTGTACAGTGGTACATAGCGTTGTGATTATTAAACCAGATAATTTTTGGCAAAAACAACGTGCATCAATATCTAGTCACAAATATAAATTCGAAACGAATACCATATCACTAGAAGGTTTACATAAATTAATCGATGTAACACAATTGACGGCTGAATTCGATGGTACATTAAAATATGATAATGAGCAATGGATTGAAGTGCGTAAAACGTTGGAGGAATTTCTATGGCAAATTGGTGATATGCAGGATCGCATTGAAGATCTACAAGAGGATATATCACGCAGTGATTTTGCTGAAGATGTAAATGGTGCCAAACATGGTATCGAACATCACAAAGATATGCAAAAAAAAATACTCAAATTACCGATCGAAGAATTAGATCTAAAAGGTCAAAAGCTATTGCAAAAATTGAACACCGATACAAATCGACAGGAACATCATGCGTCACATTCTTCGCAAAAAAATCACACACAAATCCCAAATAATCCAGATATGGCGGCTATATTCCAACAAGTGATTCAACAATTGGATTTAGTTCACAAGGGTCAACAGCATTTATTAACCGTTTGGAATCACAAAAAAACCAAATTAGATCAATGCTTTCAATTGCGATTGTTCGAACAAGATTGTGAGAAAATGTTCGATTGGATACTCCATAATCGAGATGTTTTTCAAATGAGTTACGTTGAAATCGGTCACAATTATCAATTGGCGAAAAATCTTCAGGACGAACATCAAAAATTTGCCGTTGCATCAATGAATGTTGGCGTTAATATTAATCGTATATTGGCTGTTGCTGCGCGCCTTATCGAAGGTATATGTCCTTCATTGCATTTGAAAATTTTACGTTATTGTTTATTGTTTATTTGTATGTTTGTTTCATGTATAGGTAATCATTATGCAGCACAACACATTCGAACGGTGGCTAGTCGTTTGGATCGTACTTGGAAGGAATTTGCTGCTGGTCTGGTGGAACGTACTAACGTATTAGGATTAAGTGTATTATTTCATCATAAGGCCGAACAATATTGTGATAGTGTATCATCATGGGCAGCTGCATGTGAGGCAACACAACCATTACCATCTGAAATTCAAAGCTTAGAAACTGCAATACGAACACATCAATCGCTATATGAGGCAATGTGCCAAGCATATACGGAGGTTAGTTAACATGTTCATGCTTTTTCATTTTTTTTTTACTTTTATTTGGACGAATTTTCACCGTTCAAATATTTACAAAGTCAGCGGCGCACTGCAATCAGTCGGCAGACAATGTGTCCAATAGTTTTTAATTATTACTAGTTATTATTATTTGCTTTTCCTTCTTCTTCTAATTTTTGCTATTATTATTTATTATTATTGTTTTTATTTTTGCTTAAAACTATTACAGCAAAATCTATATAATCGGGACAAAACGATTGCTTCATTAGAGTCACAAATTTCTGAGCGCAATGATACATTGCATATTGAACCAAATAGATCATTGCATACTATTCGGCTGATTTTTCGGTCGAAAATAGTAAGTGATTGGTATTCTCATATACAAGAACATTTATAGTGCTGATATAGTTCCCATTCATTAATTGTCCCGTATGATGTATTTCACGTGACCGAAGGACCCAAATTGTTTGCACATCTTTTTTTTTCACTTATTTTGTTCGATTGACGCGCGTACTTTTTGGTAAATTAGATTCAGTAAAATAAACCAATTGTGGAGTCTCATTTTGTGCCATATTACTATCGGATGAAACTGATTTCGACTTAGATCTTGTAATTCGAACGTTTTCAATCATTATCACTTCCTCAGTTGATTTAACAATAAAATTCATTGGACGCCAGATATTCATCTCATTACTGGCTCTTGCGAATACGGCTCGATGCCTGATTGTTCAATTTAGATAAAGTTTTAAGTTTTCAGTTTTCATTTGGTTAATATGCAATGTATCATTGCGCTCTGAAATTTGTTACTAAACGTTGGTACACTAAGTGGGAATACAATGATAATGAATGGACACATATAAAATAAAATCGTGTATAAACACATATGCAATCGACACGATTTATTCTTCTGCAGACGAGTTGCAGTTTGAATAAAAATTTAAAGCTTTTTCAAAAATTGAATAATCCGAAATAATTCATTTGCTATTGTCCCAATTCAACGAAAAAAATTTTAAGTCCCATACCGAATACGAGAGTTGTCCCGATTATCACAGGAAAAAATGCCGGCGCACCATAAGTGCGTGCCACAAATGAGAATTGTCAAGAGGGTGTCCCGATTATAAAGACTTTACTGTACATGTATATCCGACTTCCGACGAATGTAAATTTGTCGTTGGAAAGCCACTTTTTGTTTATTTCTTTTGTTACAATTTTTATTTCATAATTTCCATTTTGGAATTTTTGTAGGTTTATAATGCGTATCAAACATTGCTAAAAGGTTTAGCTTCGATGTTACAAGTATTTCATGGTTTTTCGAAGAGTTTGGCCATTGAACAGGGAAAAGACAGTTCGCATCAGGAATCTGAAACCGACGAAGAATCAAATGTATTACATCAACAAAAGTTTTTTAAAGTTTTTTTTTCAATTTTTCAATTTTTATGTTTCCGTTTCGAAACCTTTTCTTCCGACAAAAAAATCGCATCTTTTCTCTTCCGAATTTCCCCTCTTCCCATCATTTTCATCGTTTTGAGCTTTGCATATTTTTTGTAAAAATATTTTCTATACAAATTCTGCAGGTTTTCTTCCAAATCTATCGATTTAACAATGAGGGCTGATGGTTCTAAATATCCGAAAAAAAAACAACAACAACAAATTCCTGTTTCCCTTCCATCAGAACTGTCTTTTCATCAGCTGCACTATCAATTAAATATTGTTTATTCATTTCAAGAATTGATTTTAAGAAGGATTCCATTCTTATATTCTATTCAGGTTCATTCAACAAGTAAGAAATTGTTGTATCAATTGGATCATTTGGTGCGTGTATGTAATCAGCCACCACCGCCAGGCGTTCCAGATCATCGAAAACCCGTAATTTCATCAATTTTTTTTTAAATCATCAATTCGATACACAAATAATTGAAATTTTGCTTAATTTTTCCAATTTAGGATAACGGTGTTAATCGAATGGAGCGTGCAAATCCAGCAGCCGATTATAGTGAGGGTGCATCGCATGTATTAGCTGTAATTCATGAGATTTTGGGTCATCATCGATCTTTAGAAAATAAATGGCATGCAGAAAAGGTTCGATTGCATCAAACGCTAGCGCTGCGGCTATTTCAAGAAGATGTTAAACAAGTATTGGATTGGTTGGAAAATCATGGTGAAGTATTTTTGCGTAAAAATACCGGCATTGGCAAAAATCTTCAAAAAGCACGAGTCTATCAAAAGAGTCATGAACATTTTGAAAATGTCGCTCAAAATACCTATAGCAATGCAGATAAGCTATTATCAGCCGCCGATGATTTGGCACGTTCCGGCGAAGTAGATGCAAATGAAATATTTTCGGTGGCCCGTGAATTAGAGCTACATGTGGGCTCATTTGCAAATCGTGTCGAACAAAGACGGCGACGTCTCGATATGGCTGTATTATTTTATACACATGAAAAAGAGGTTTCGAATTGGATAACACAATTGCGACAAGAAATCAGTACGGACGATACATTATTGTCACAGGAGAATTTAGAAGGCACCGAACGTTTATTGCAACAATGTCAGGATCAACAAGATAGCACATTAAATGCATGCCTACAAACAATTGCTCAGGGTGAAGCATTATTACAAGAGATACGTTCAATGGGTGATTTAGATTCAACGGGTTCAATTCAGGCACTTGAAATTGCAATTGAAAATTTATCCAAACAAAAGATTGAATTGGATGAATTGTGGACAGCGCGAAAATATCGTTTGGATTATTATCTTCGTTTGCGGTATTTTGAACGAGATGCATTAGAGGTATCGTCTCAATTGGAAATGTGGGCCGAAGAATTACGCCACACCGAATTGTCACGTGATTATGCAAAGGCTGAACAATTTTTGCGTTTGCACAATGAATCGGTTACACAAATGCAAAATACAACATACGAAGTGGTGCAACAAGGTCAAGATTTAGTGGAAATGTTTGAAGGTGCTGGTTTCATTGCAATGGCTGATGCTACCCATAATGCTCAAACAAGAATAACACATTTACTGGAATTTTTGAACGATCGTGAATTGGGCTTAGAAGAATTGGCCGAAGTAAAACGTGCTAAACTAGAACAGGCTGTTCAATTGTGTCAATTTCAAAATGACGCAAATCAAGTAATTTCTTGGATCCGAAATGGTGAAGCAATGTTGATTGCTAGCTTCAGTACACCAAATTCATTGCAAGAAGCCGAACAATTACGCAAAGAACATGAACAATTCCAAGTGGCAGTTGAAAAAACACATACATCAGCCGTACAAGTTAAATATCGGGCCGATGCATTGGAAAATGCAAATCATTATGATCCAAAAAGTATACGTGATATTGCTGAAGAAGTGACCAAAAAATGGCAACAACTGGTTACATGTGCCGAAGAGCGTCACAAATTGGTAACGGCCTCAATGAATTTCTATAAAACGGCCGAACAAGTTTGCAGTGTTTTAGATAGTTTAGATCGTGAATATCGTCGAGATGAAGATTGGTGCGGTGGTGGCGGTTCACCAGATAAACCACAAACCATTGTACAATTAATAACAAAGCATCAAGAACAAAAAGAGGCATTTTTGAAGGCTTGTACATTAGCTAGGCGTACGGCCGAAACATTTTTGAAATACACAACACGTTCACTGCAATACTATGAATATCATCAACATGGTAGCTGCGAAGCTCGTGTCAAATCAATTCTCGATAAATTGTTAGCTCAAGAGAATCAAGTGCTTGAGTATTGGACCACACGAAAGAAACGCTTAGATCAATGTCAACAATTTGTTCTATTTGAACGGTCGGCCAAACAAGCCATCGAATGGATTCATAATACTGGTGAGGCATATTTGTCATCTCGAACAAATGCAATTGGCAAAAGTCGCGAAGAGACTGAAAGTTTATTACGTGAACACAATGAATTTAAAGGAACGGCCAAAGAGACGCGAGAACGCGTTAAATTACTTATTCAATTAGCCGACAGTTTGGTGGAAAAAGGACATGCACATGCAAGTGCAATAAAACAATGGGTTGCGGCTGTTGATAATCGTTACAAAGATTTCAGCAATCGAATGGATACTTATCGTGAACAATTGGAAAAATCACTTGGTTATCCAACGGAATTAAGTACAACTGGTAATAATTCAATGACCGGATGGATTCCACAAGAGGAGACAACATCAACATCATCATTATCATCATCGGGTACGGCTGGTGATCGTCATTCAGATCCATCGCTAGAAGCAAAACTCCATCAAACAACTGACTTATCATTAAATGCGGCCAATTCGGTTGGTGCTAAAGATTTCAATGAAGAAAAACGTAAATCAGCCCGTCGAAAGGAATTCATAATGGCCGAACTATTACAAACGGAACGTACGTATGTTAAAGATTTGGAAACATGTATTCGATGTTTTTTACATGAAATGCGAACTGGTAAAAATGTGCCAAACGGTTTAGTTGGCAAAGAAGATATTCTATTTGCGAATATTGAAGAAATTTATGCATTCCACGAGAAAATATTTTTGCGTGAATTGGAAAAATATGAAACGATGCCGGAAGATGTGGGCCATTGTTTTGTTACATGGGCCACAAAATTTGACATGTATGTAAAATATTGTAAAAATAAGCCATTATCCAACAATTTAATGGTTCAACATAGTGGAACATATTTCGAAGAATTGCAACGTCAACACAAAGTTGAACATCCGTTGGCCGCCTATTTGATAAAACCAGTACAACGAATTACCAAATATCAATTACTATTGAAGGATCTACAATCCTGCTGTGACGAAGGACAGGGCGAAATTCGGGTACGTTTTCTTTATTGACATGCAACTTGCAATACATGCACGTATGCACAATGTAAATAAATAATAATTTTCTAATTTCGCTTTTGCTCTTTTGACATAGGACGGTCTCGATGTGATGTTAAACGTACCGAAAAAGGCAAACGATGCAATGCATTTATCACACTTGGAGCAATGTGACATTCCGGTTGATAATTTGGGTGAAGTTGTACTCCAAGACTCATTTTTAGTGTTAGAAAACAAGCAATTGATACGAAAGGGTCGTGAACGTCGTGTATTCCTATTTGAATTGTATTTATTATTTGCCAAAGAGTTCAAAGATTCAAATGGTACAAATAAATACCATTTCAAACATAAAGTAATGACATCTGAGCTCGGTGTCACCGAACATATTGAAGGTGATGAATGTAAATTTGCTGTATGGACGGGACGAGCACCAATGATGTCCGATTATCGAATTGTATTAAAGGCCAATAATTTAGAAACAAAACAAATTTGGGTGAAAAAATTACGTGAAGTGATCCAAGAAACATATTTTTCGGGCGCATCATTAACATTACCAAAATCACCAGCTAAAACTAATAAAACAACAACGTCATTAGTGCAACGTTCATCAAAAGATATGGATGATACATTATGCGAAAATGATCATGATGGCAGTTCATTGGCCAGTTTTGGTTCGGGTAATACAACTGACAGTGATAAGGTAAGTCATTTTTAGATATTTTTATTTTTTCTATTTTTATTTTCATTATGTACGCTGGATGAGCCTTATTTTACTTCACCATTTTGATTCTGACTTTGAAAATAGCAAAATGAAAAATTTAGAGACATACCACTTATATGTGTACAGTTTATAGTGAGATATTGAACATTGTACATTGTGAATTTTGCATACAACAATCTGTGCATTTGTACTTGCTCATACAACGCTTCAACCAAAACTTATTTGTTGAGAGGATTTAGAGCACAAAATGACAGGGTAACAATTTTGGTTGATTTTTGGCGAAGTTTTTAATACAAACATGAACGCACACGGGTCGACAACGAAATTTCGAGGCACCTGAGATTGATTCAGTTTGTATGCATCAAGGATTCATAAATAATTCGTCTATATTTGTTTGCTTTGTGTACAAACAGAGAACAATTTTTTAGTTTCCGTTGCGATAAGGTTATAGGAGCTAAGAACTAATCATAAATCATAAAACAATGACTTTGAATTCATGTTGTGGGTTCAATGTTCTGACTTTTCATTGACATTTATATTTATGAAGATTGTTTCAGATTTCAGGCACTGACTTTCAAATATACGTAGCTAAATGAACGCAAATCGATTTCGGGGTTGCTTTATTTTTGCAATCGTGGCCGTTTCGTCTAAAAATCAAATCAGTCCTATTCACAACAAATTAGATAACGTAGTTTTGAAATTTTTGCGACCCCTGCTAGGTGAACAGTGGACAAAACGAAATAATTTTTTGATAGAAAACAAGCATTACTGACCATTTCAGCTTGGCAGAGTATAATTACAATAGTTTAATCAAACACATTGAATATGTAGTTCGGTAGCTCCAAACCAATATTCTACAGATTGACGCAAGTATATCGTAAATTCGACTATAGTTTATTTGAACTACATACTTCATGAGTTATGAGTCATTGACACTTATGACTCAAAATGTCGACAAAATGAGTTTTCCATGTAAATGTCTATGCTTTTTCATGTAAATCCATCTACCATTCCTGGCCTAGCAAAACCCAATTTTTACCCCTTAAGAATGTCGATGTGAGGGAGTCAAGATCGAAGATAGGCCACAAGAAAGTTTCAAGAATCTTTTTCACATATTTATTGCTATTTCGTACTCAGGCGACCCAGATCAATCCGAATTGGCTAACCAATATCTTTGCACACAACCATCTGTTCATAGTGTAATTGTAATCATCGTTTATGTTTATTCTGAAAATTAACGAAATTTCAGAATGTTTTCGATATCTCCGTCGGAAATACAATAGATGTAATAAATAAATTTAATGTTGTTCAAATCATATTTAATGAAAATATAATTGAATTGAAACAAAGCAATAAAATTGAAACAAAGAAAAGTTATAACATCATCGATGTTTGAGAAAATCTCAAAAAAGCTAAGAATTTTAATGATTTCATGCAATCACATATAGCTCTAGAAAGACTATTAAATAACAATACATAAATAAACAATAACAATACATAGAAACACTATGCACATTAACGGACCTGTGTATATTGTGCGGGATTGTAATTTTGATTTTTTCCGGTTGTTGCCTTAAAAGTTGGAAAAAATTGATTTTACACATTTTTAAATATTTTATCAAAATCGGTCTGAATAATGTTGGAATTGGTACCACAAAACCTATTTATTATTCGGACGTTAGAATTAACCCAAATGGGTGACAAATTCGATGAACCATTTAAAAGGAAAATAAGGTATGTATTTGATAGACGTGAGCATTGAGCATTGAAATTCCTTCACTGCTCTCTCGCCCACGATGACTATTCAACTGATTCAGATAAAGTGGGCTTTTTTGTTTTCCCGGGAAAAGTCTCTAATTATTTAAAAACACTTGATAACAATGAATGATTTGAGAACAAAACTGATAAAAACATTCGGAAATCGTGTAAATTGGTTTAACCGATAAATGTGTTTAGCTGCAATTGAATGAGAAGCGATTGATGTGTAAAGTACTTATCGATATGATTTATAATTTTTTTATCGTATCAGAATCATATAGCGTATCATATGCGTATATTTAATATGATATATGAGACATCAAAACATGACGCCATACCATCTGAACCGAATGCGAATTGTAAATCTTCTATATCAAAGCATTCAAAGGGTAGGCGGTGGTAAAATGTTCATAATTATAATAA
>GL502299.1:128683-145160 GCA_000149185.1 Mayetiola destructor
CTGACAATCACTATTGCTATAAACAGTCCATAAATATTGCAGTCACAATGTAGATATGGATAGTGGAAAGACGTGGAGAGCAAGTTTTGATAGATTTTCAACCTTTGCTCCTTCCACTCAGTTTTTCTCCTTCATAGCAATTTTTTGTTGGTCAGTGCTTTGTTACCATACAATTTTCAATTCACACACTTTTTTTTTTTGAATGAAATTATTTTAAACGCTTAAATTGACTTTCGATTGCATAAATATTTGTTTGGAATATAGTTATCCATTTTTTTAATTTACAATTCGCTATTCACTATAGTCCATTTTGTACGGGATATTCAGAATTTAAAAATGTTCTTTTAGTTTCACAGAATGCCAATTTTAATTTTACTAAAAATGAGAACCGTATCACGTATCAATTGGATTATTGTGGTTAGTGTTGTTCATTCAGATTTTTTTGCTGGTTAAAAATGGAGGTTGAAGTATTTTTGAGTTCTTCTGAAAAATGGAAATGGTGTTGAAGTGTTGAAATGAAACATCCGATTTCATATTTTGTTTGTTGATGCCATGACCTTCATTTCGGAAATTAACGTGTGGTAATGATTATGTCTGTGATGATTTTGCACGGAATGTACCATAAACTCACTTTCTGACGGAACGCCATCAGCACAAGTGTCAAAATTTGATACCGACGTCGATCGAATCACTCATAAATAAGCTTCTATCGAGAGAAGTATGGAAACTTGGTCCTTATGGTTCGTCTCGGTTTTTATGATATTAGGATGTTGTTCTGGTGGTCTACAACATTTCGTGCATCGTGATCATAGACATATATGTAGTACATATTATGTACGTACATTGTACATATGTGTGGCTGAGAGCAAAAAGAGTCTAACTTTTCTCACCTCCTGCTTCCAGTTATGGACATTTCTGTAGGCGAGAGCAGAAGGTGAGAAAAGATACACTCTTTTTGCTCTCAGCCCGACATATAAGATAATAAATCAAGGGGGAAATCAATTAAACCCTTATAAAATTCTCGAAAAAAAGTAAACAGTTGAGAATAGTTAAAAATAGTTAAAAATAGTTAAAAATAGTTAAAAAAAAGTTAAAATAAATGAATGAAAGCGAGCGCTGTTCAATTCAAAGTAAGTTGTATGCAGTGTACATGTATAATGCGCTTGAGGTTTATCCAGCCAATTCGCGTATTTGTGAATTGCTATCAATACATGCACAGTGTATACAAGTGACTTTAAATTTGACAGGCGATCCGCTGTCTCTCTTTTTTCCAAAAATTTTCAAAATTTCCAAAAATTTTCAAAATTTCCAAAAATTTTCAAAATTTCCAAAAATTTTCAAAATTTCCAAAAATTTTCAAAATTTCCAAAAATTTTCAAATTTTCCAAATTTCCAAAAAATTAATTTTTCAAATTATATTTTTTCTTTCAAAATAATTTTGAATGGATATAAGTTTGGTACCACCTCTGGTGCATATTAGTGTATTCGGTACGGCCGAATACTGTCTTGTTTAAACTATTTTTAACTAACGTTTACTTTTTTTCCAGGATTTTTTTTCGGGATTTTAGTATTCTCCCCGTTGTAATAAGTATTAGATTTTTATCGTGAGCACGAATCAAATCTCTGAGAAAAACATTGAATAACCAGCAATTGAATTCGATTTTATATGAAATGATTTATGTCTTCTGTTCCAAAATGTAAGAGGACTTAATTGCCTTTTGTTATTTTTTAAATTTTATCGCACAGGAACAACATGAAAGTTCAAAATTGGCCAAAGCATCCGGTGATGGTGGAAACACAAATGGTGGCAATAATGATAATTCAACTGCAAATGATATTGAATCTGCGATGCGACAACGTATGCATGCATTGGAAGAGCTCGTACAATCGGAAGAAGCATATGTTCAAGATCTATCATTAATTGTTGATGGTTATATACGTGAGATTCGTGATCCAAATAGTGACATTCCAATGCCGGATGATTTAAAGGGTGGAAAAGAGCGTATGGTATTTGGCAATATTGAAGCTATTTATGAATGGCATCGAGAGTACGTAAATTCATTTTAGTTTGCGGTGTAAATTTTCCAATTCAAATTATAAACATGGTTTTTTTCTCGAACTTTGCAGCACTTTCGTTAAATCCATACAAAATGCTATACAGAATAGCATCGAAGTAGGCCCATTATTTCAGCGTTATGAACGAAAATTAAAAATGTATGTGATCTATTGCCAAAATAAGCCCGTTTCTGAGCATATTGTTGCCGAGCATTTAGGTTATTTTGATGAAATTCGATTGAAACTCAAACATAAACTAGTTGTGAGTACATTACAGTAGTAAAACCTCTATAAAAGAATCAAATCGGTCGTAGTGATGTTGGTTCACAAATGAGGAAAAACTCACCATAAATTTATCACTGTACTGTTAACCAGACCGATATATTTCCTATCAGCATCATTTATAAGAGGAGGTTTTATTTTAGTGCGAAAATAGTGTGTCGCATCCCAATCGATTCTCAAATGAAAGAAAGTCCGTATATCGAGGGATTCTTTTATAGAGTGTTTACATTATTTTCAATTTTCCTTGATCAATCGAGATTACCAATTTCACTTTTTAAATTATTTTCTCCTTTTTTAATTTATGCAAAAATGCAGATAAGTGATTTACTTATAAAACCAGTCCAAAGGATTATGAAATATGAATTGCTATTAGATCGAATTCGTAATCATACAAAACGTGCTGGTCTCTTGCATGAGATTCATAATTTAGAAAATGCCATTTTTGTGATGAAAGTAAGTATGATGTGGTTAAAACTATCGGTCTCCCTCTCAAAATTTCGTAACTGACTCAAGATCAGAGAATAAACGTTTTGTGTGTATGTGTGTGTTTGTTTGTTTGTAGGCTGTTCCAAAGTTGGCCAATGACATGATGAATGTGAGCCGACTTCAGAAATTTGATGGTAAATTAACAGCTCAGGGTACACTATTATTACATGGCCCTTTATTGTGTTCAGAAGGTGGCAATAACTCAGAGCGTAACACAAATATGGCCATTAAACCACGTGAACTTCAAGTATTTTTATTCGATCAGAGCATTATATTCTCGGAAATAGTTGGCAAAAAGACTGAACATGTTAGTCCATCGTATGTTTATAAAAATCACATTCAGGTGAATATTGACATACTTTTACACCAAAATGATATTTATGAATTGATGACTTATTTTGGATTTTCAGGCAAACAAAATGGTAATGGAAGAATTGCCGGAAAAACGATTATTAATACGTTCATCGGATCCGCAGCGTCAAGAAGTTTGCTACATTATAATACCCCAATCAGATGAGCAATTCCAACAATGGATGGGCACAATCACAAATATATTACAGACCCAACAGGATTTTGTTCGAGCTATTCAAAGTCCAATAGCATACCAAATGGAGTTAACAAAAGAATCGTGAGTTATCTGATTGAGTAAATGCTAATAACCGGCTAACTGTTGTTCGGCTTCAATAAAGGACCAAAAATGAAAACTCAAACAATTATAGGAAACAGGGAGAGAAATAGACAGAGATAGAAGAAGAGCTATAAAGATATCAGCTCGAATGGATAAACGTAGAGTGTAGAGATGAATCCTTCAGATGAATATATTATTATTTTCAACATATGTATTTCAGATTAAATAATTTTTGGATCGGTCAAAAACTGATTTAGTCATTAATAATATTTTGCGAAAGGTAATTTTGGTGTCATAAACGAGTACAAGTTGTGCAGGCCGAGAAACCCATGTAGGTCGCTTAACGCATACATTTTTTTTTTGCTTTAGTGGCCGGGTTTATTCACGAATAAAAACGAAAAGTGCTTTGATGATTTACATGCATGTGAAGCTCACAGAAAGTCATCTCTGTCAGAGTACGGCATTTGGTCCAAAATAGGTCATTCACATTAGTTTGAATTCGAATGCAAACACTTATAGAATTACAGTAGTCACTGCAATTTTTTCGTTAAACGGTCGAAATAGTATCTTACCTGTTGATGTTACACTGTTACACACAGAACCTTGCATCCCTTTCCGAAACTATCTCCGAAACAATATTCAATACTCGATAATCCAATTTGTCGAGAGAAAAGTTTTCAGCAAAAAAAAAAACGATTTCATTGAAACTCTTCCTCTGGCCTTCATCAACGATTTCGCTTTTGAAGTTTTTTTAAGAAAATTTCAAATTACAAATTCAGCATTCATGATTTCGTATTCAGTACATTACTGCATATAAAAAAAATGTGCTGCGTTGTGCTCTGTGCCGGAGCACATTTACGTGAAGCCGTTCCTATTTCCGTTTTTTGCACTAGACTCAACTAAACAAGGAATGCGAAAACTATGACAATCTCATTCAAAAAAGGCTGAAAAAGAACTGAGATAGAATCTAGAATGAACGAATGTAGAGGCATTCCTCTATTCTGCCTCTGTTGTTATCTCGAAAAACACGATATGTTCGCATTTGTTGGAGAATCGGAATTACAGAACAAAACGGAATGATGGACCATCCGTCCATTTTTCCATAAAGTCTCGGTTCTTTCTCCATTCTTCCTCTGTTTTGATAAAAGTGCAAAAAGTTGCAAAATAAATTGCGTCTCTAAAGGCGCGTAGCGAGAGGAACAAACAAATGCGTTCAGAAAATAAACAAAATGGGCAGAAAATACTGTTTAATTTTCTCCAGTGTTGTTTAATTTTCTCCAGTGAGTTTAAAATATTATGAAACCTTTTATATGCTTTTCAAATACATAATGCCCCAACGACTGAATTATATTAGCGGCCATGAGTAGTGATGCTACAAATTTACCAATAGATGGTGTAATGAAACTGTTCAAACATTCCTTTTTTGATTTTACTTAAACATCTACGATTGATGTCTTGTTGTGAGTTTTTGTAAATGGATATGTATTTGTATGATGAGCAAAGAGAGCCATTATATCATCATGGTTTCGCAAATTCATAAAATCACCAAACTCTCATAACAATTTCGATTCATAGAAAAATGTATTCAAAGAACTATATGTCAGGCCGAAATCACACACTCGAAAATATCGATTTTGAAATGTTTCATTAGATTTAAATAGCAAAATTTATTTTTCTACGATGGACGGTAATACCTGTTGCATTATCTGATCAATGGACAGGGGATCAAAAGATGATTTTTCATTTTGGTGATTTCACTATGTCGAAGCATATAAAATAATAGATGAAAGCCCGGTGAAAAAAGTCTGTATCAACTTAGGATGAAGGACAAACAAATGCGGAGCGATGAAAGCCACAAACCATAAAAAAAACACATTTAAATGTAAAGGTTCCATTGGAAAGTATATACAGGGAGGTGTGAATCAATAGCAGATGGATTGGGATTCTTGAATTTCAAAGAAATTAAAACCAGAAAATCAAACTCAAATAAAACTGATTCCGTTCAAAAATTGCCAAAATCGTTGTTTATTTGCATTGGTGATGTTGAGTTTTCAATCAACCAACATATTCTCCATAAATTCAATCGGCCCCCAACAAAATCTTTCGCAACAATTTCGATTTTCACTCAAATCAATAGGTATTTCAAAATGCACCAATCGCATTTAACGATACACTAGATACAAATAATAGTCGACATACAAAAGATATTTATTTTCTCACTTTCAAAATGAACTTATTAACAATAAGTATGAGACAAAAAATGGAAAAATTGAAATGGATTTAGAAGAACGAATCCATTACGATGTATTTCCAATTATTATTCACTAAAATACGGACAGCCAATTGTACTTATTAGACAATGAAAAGGACGAAGAAAAAAAAAAAGAAAACAATGCAAATCCAATCACGGATAGCGTAAATTGTAAATACAAAACTGAATAATTATGGAGGAAGAGAAAATTAACGATAAAAGTCATTTGCATCAGGGCGACTGACATGCATTGAGAAGAAAATAATCAAAATATGAATTTATTATCATGTCTGTGTCCAATGCCCAGTTGAAAGGCAAATTTCAAATATAGTTAAATTAATGAAATTTGTATGATCAAAAAAACGAAATAAGGAACCAAATTTGACTTAAAGGATATCTATTATGTAAAATAAATTAAGAGAGAAAAAGAAAAACAAATTAATTTTAATTGATTATCGAAATACGATAGTTCATTTTCCGTTCGCTAAAAAGTAATTTTTTGCGTCTCGGGTTTCTATCCACTTAATAATTTTTGATTAATTCCCAATTTCGTTATTCAAAAATAATATCCATAAAGGAAATGCAGTAAAACATTTGAAGTCAGAAAAGAATATGAACATTATTTGAGCATTCACTTACATCGAGGACTTTTACTCACATTTAAATGTTATTGATAAGCATTTTCAAAAAATATGATCTTTTGTCTTTTGAAATAGAAAAGATCTTTCCTCTAACTAATCAGTATGCGGAAACTTCTGTTCTAATTTGCGTAAAAAATTCTGAAACAGAAAATGTATTCATTTTTGCACCAATCATAGGGAATAATGTGTTCAAACGTGTGTCCGAGTGAAAGTGAGTAACACACAATGATTGACTTTCTTCGTTTGGTCGGGAAGAAAGCTGATCGTTGAACTTTTTGATGATTGATGATTCACATCTAAAATTAATCACTTATCAAAGAAAAAAAAAAAAAAATAAAAAAATAAAACCTAAAGAAAACTAATAAATTATGATATATCGAATGATCAAAGTGTGGGACAAGCTTTGAAATGACCGCATCAAACAGTGTTCGCTAATTTGAAATAAAATTATTCCTAAATCAAATTGAAGATAAATCATCTTATTTCCATATTTGGTCAAATAAAAAATAAATTTATTTTGTATTTGATAAAGTGTCAAATAAAATCAAATGATTTTGATTCTGATTTTATTTAGCTCAAAATCAAAATAAAACATAAAATAATCAGCGTGGATTTATCATTTGCTTGCGTTTGCTTGGTTAAAAAAAATTGTCCATAGACTAGCATTTGCATGTCAAGCAACATTTAAGCAATATAGCGTGACGTTTTAAAATCTGTCTTTGCTCGGACAAATGTCCGGCAAATTTTGCATTTTTGGTGATATTTTTTATCATTGAACAGAATAGAGTTCACATTCATTTGATTTTATTTTACTCGAAGCAAAATACAAAATAAATTGATTTTGTTTGAAATATTCACAGTTATACTCAATCCAATGATTGGATTATACCTTATACCTATAAAAAATAATAACACAGTGCAACACGGAAATTGCCGACCTTAAACCGTCCATAATATCTGAAAGGGTATTGATTCCTGATTCCAAAACGCTAACCAGAACGACTGGATTAGGTACAGTTTTTTTTTAACAGCTCAAAATATGATTTTAGTCATTTTTAAGGTGGTTTGGTTCATTCTATGTGCCATAGCTTAGGAACTAAAACTGATAAAATAATTTTCGAACATGCGTTGAAAAGGTGCTGTCTGTACCTTTCATTTCATCATCTATAGATGAACAATCCCAGTTTAACGGATCAAAAGTTATGATACTTTATCTGGAGCTATCAGACCCGAAAAATTGCAATTTGATCATCATTTTTCAACTTTGGGACATATTATCGATCAGATAATGATTTGCCGTATCCGTCACACTATTTTTGTATGATGAGGGCATCCTTTACGAACATTTTGAACCATATAGACATCGTCTACTAGGTCAGGAAAAAATTTTACGATTTTTTTTTACTTTAACATCGGGTAAAAAAATGACCACTTTTCAATATATATAAGCAGCTTTATCTTTAGAATGGTTACTCCAATCAAAATAGTTTCTATGAATAGGTCCAATTATTTTTCGATGCTGAACACTTTTCTAGAACATTTCATGGGTCTATCTCCACTCCTTCACATACCTCCCATACAAAAGTTCACTTTTTTGAAGTGACGAAAATTGCGAAAATTCAAATTTGGGAATTTTTTGAGTCCAGATAATCGCTTATGTTATCTATCTGACTATATTTACATGAGAAAGGGATCTAATACGAACATTTTGGGCCATAAAGACAACGTATATTCGAATCTCCACTCGAGATATTGTATTTTAAATGCGATGAAGGTGATTAATGTGTTACCCTCTGTTGATGTAGGCAAACATCGATAAAAACTTTATCTGAAGCAACACTCAATGTCTATGTAAGGGCCTGATAGCTCCAGATAAAGTATCATAACTTTTGATCCGTTAAACTGAGATTGTTCATCTATAGCGGAAATGAAAGGTACAGACAGCACCTTTTCAACGCATGTTTGAAAATTATTTTATCAGTTTTAGTTCCTAAGCTATGGCACATGGAATGAACCAAACCACCTTAAAAATGACTAAAACCACATTTTGAGCTGTTAAAAAAAACTGTACCTAATCCAGTCGTTCTGATTAGCGTTTTGGAATCAGGAATCAATACCCTTTCAGAAAATATGGACGTTTAAGGTCGGCAAAAAATGTAGTGAATTTTGTGACACTGTGTAATCATATATTATTGATATATTCATGAATTTCGAGCCAGTATCTGCATTCTGCAACTCAAAGAAAAAAAAGATGACCCCATGAAATCGTAAAAATTTCTTCTTCTCCTTCTTAGTATAAAACATTTATTGATAAAACGCTGAACAAATACACAGAGGCCGAATTGAAACCTTACAATATTATATTAATGATATTATTATTAATAACAATGAATAATAAAATATTTATAAAAAGTAATGGGGCACTTTGAAAAATTTATCGTTTACAGTTGACTCTCTTAACCTAAATCCCAATCAATGGCTAAAAACGATCGAAAAGAATTTTCATTTTTTCCGAATTCACGTAAACGATTCATTTTCAATTGTTGGCCCATTATTGTGATTATTTATGTGAATAGTATCAAAGATAATAGTGGCAACAACAAAACAAAAATCTAAACAAAGAAAACATTTCAGAAATTATTAAAACAAAATAACTGAACGTATATTTCATTTATCATGGTTTTGGAGTTTTTGGAAAAGGAGATTAGTTGTTGGACCCTGTTTTTATTTACCTTTTAAATTTTTTTCCGATTATGATTTATGAAATATTTTAGTATTTCGATTATAATTTGCATTTTTAGATTAGTTTTTTTTTGTTATTATTTTTTGAAATCCTAAATTTTTTTTTCATTTTTTTTTTTCTTTCTTTTCATTAAATTTATTTTCCGGTTGTGTTCTTTGGTTCGTTACCTTCAAAAAATATTCAGTTTAATGGATGGCCCATTATTTCATGGTGGTTATTTGCGTAAAACAGCATCTGTACCAGCCCATCATGATACCCGTGGTAGCACAAGTAGCACATCATCCACATCAAATATTGACAATGAAATGGCTCAGAAGGTAAGAATATCACGATGAATCTTAATGATTCGGAACCAGCATTCGACAATATCATATACTGAATCGTTTGAAAAAAAAAAGATTGATAATAATTTACCTACCGCGGGACCGAAAAATAACTGCACAGTTCACATAAATTCGTTCATTTGTTCATTATATTAATGACATTCTTGCGGATCTCTGAATATCGCTTTACAGAACATATGAAACAGAATAAAAAGATTGATTATTAATTTCCCGAACAATAAATAGCAGCGTCATCTCTACTACATAACCTAGCTAGCAAATGTTGCGATTTTTTTGTAAAAACTCTAAAATGCGCGAAAAGTGCCTCTGAAATATCAAATATTGCATTCGGATGTGTACTGATGCCAACAATTTGTCCCAAAATTGAATCATTTGCGAACGCTTCTCACGAGGTGCTTTACAATGTGTTATGCGATGGCGATGGGCAATGGATTTGAAAAAGAGAGTGAAATATATGCAGTTAGCTTAAGTTTGAACTAAATTGAAAGGGCCGTCATTCTTCTAATGAATGGAATATGTATACGAATCATGGTTCACCGTTAATTTTTAAGCAGAGATAAATACGTTCCATACAGCTCATGACAATTCAATTTTGACCTTTCTTCAATCCTTATTCATTCTACTGCTTTTAAATTACAACAACTTACCATCGAATTCAATACACTTAACCAACAATTTCTTGCAATTATCAATGAGTAATAAAATTAAAGAAAAAACCATTTGAATTAAATGCTGAAATTACTGAATCATCCAGATTGAAAGAAACTGCTTTTGGATTAAAATTGCTCATTGAATTCCTGTCAAATATTCATAGAATAAAAAGAATTCATTTTGTTTTTGTATGGTAATCTACTAAATATTTTGTATGGTTTTAGTTTGTAGTGCATGCAATTCTAAATGCTTGATTAATTTTTTTCTTTGTATTGAATGAAAGATGATCTGTGCATGAATTTGAAAAAATGAAAAGGGTTCAACCAAAGGTCTCGTTCTGTCAAAACGTGGGCACAGCAGCGCCCCCCAATTTACATTTGATTAACATTGTAGATAGGAACGGCGAACAGCTGAACCAAGACCTTTTGCATGAAAGTAATAGAGCTATGGGTTCAACTCAAAATGATTCACGCTTAAGACTCCCCTTTCATTCAATATTCAAACGAGCAATTTATGGAATGAAATGACTGTCACAAACATTTATTATAATAATAATAATTATTATTATTATTATTATTTAGAATGAGTATTCTTTTAGCATTTATTGTGCTTAAGTATTCGCTATCCATGAGTATTTTCAAAATAACCATTGACCAAATTTTTTTGTAGTTATTTATGCATTATTTACACAGCTTACCCTGAGAGGTATCAAAATATAGCTTAATCGAAACAAAATCGAATAATATTTATGAAATTGAACAGTTTGATAATCAAAAAATCTTAGATCTTTTTATTTAGAAATCAATTAGATCCAATCAATGAAAATTTTTTGATTAATAAAGCATTTAAAAATTTGATCGAGGAGATACCGTATACATATTGTATAAATGTTGTTCGTTTGATTTATTGTATTTTTTTTAAATAAAACTAAAACGCTGAATAGGCGGTAACAAGCTTTCAGCTTTGATGACAACATCCGCTGGTGGAAGAAACCAAAACTAACTGTAAGTCTATATCTTCGTGCGAAGAATATTGACAAAGCTCTGACAAACGAAAAAATGTCTAATCGGGAGCATCTTACCCCCAACAAATACGATGGCTTGGATGTTGGCAATTGTGTTCCATCTCTTTCTTACATTTTTAATGTTTTCATTCAAAAATAAAAATAAAATTTTTTATTCAGACTAAAATGAATTGCACATTTAAAATCGCTCATTTCATATTTTTGCATTCGCCTGGCATTCAATAATTAAATGGATCATATTTTGGGTGTATTGATTTTGTTTTTCGGTTATTTCAATTCAACAAAATCTATTTTATAGAAATTATCACTACCGATTGGTTTATCATCGTATGGCCCAGCCGTAACGATAGTCAACAGTGACAACAATAATGAACAGCATGGACCACCAAAACGTACCATGTCTAGCCCAAATAAACGTACATTCCATTTTCTCGACGGATTCCAAAATATTTTTCAATCAACAAATAATAATAGCCATGCAAATCCAACAATACGTGATGGAAAATCAAAAACAGCCACCAAATGCCATAGCCATTCCGAAGGTGTTTGCAATAATAATTCCACAACGAGCACACCCAGTGCTACCAAAACAACCAATGACCTATGCATTCGACCATCAGCTTCACAATCGCTCGACAGCCACCCAAAACATATGCATCCAGCCACTATAATTGCGACCACCCAAGGCATATTAAATTTGACAACAACCACCACATCGACCAAATGCAGTTCAACCGCAACCGTAACAAAAACTAAGACTACCACAAAACCAAACTCTTCTTTTCTAATTTAATAATTGATAAAACGGATGCACCAACAAATCATGACCACGATGACGACAACAATACATTACAAAATGTTACACGAATTTTGATTCATTCGACCGACACAAAGTCTGATGACGGTAAATATTTTTATTAACAGCATGAAATGGCGTTTTTGAGTGCAATTTTCGAATTTTCGGATTATGAATGCAAGTTTTGAAACAATAGCAGAATTACGTGTGAATTGAAAATGCAAACTTAAAATGAACGCAAACGAGAAATTGAACGTGAACCAAATCAATGGGCAGAAATGCGCTCAAAGTGAATGGAGCGATCTTTTGGTTAGCTATAGAAAAATCTTCTAATTATTTTTCTATTTTTTTTTTTTTGGTTCATATTTCTTGTGCTTTGTATGAATATAAGTTGATAGCATTGGTGTACGGCATGTAATAAATAAACAATTTAATCGAAATGAATACACCAAATCTCTGCTGCTCAATTATGAAACAGCTACTAGACAACATCATCAGTGTAGCCGCTGGTCTAATTATCAAAATTTGAATTTGGTATGGATTAAACTGTTGTTTTCTCGATGGAAGTGCAAAAGAGTTGGAAAAGAATAATAATATGTAGTTCGAGATTAATTGAGAACTCAGATCAAAATAGGTTGCGGATAAATTTTCGAATAAAACACTCTTTAACTCGTTTACACTTTCTTGGATCCATATTCTTTTGCTTTCATAACCTTATGACTTGTAGTTTTGTAATGTTTGCTTAAAATAAAATCCTATATCAGCGAACTAATTTATCCAATTGCTCTTAACATTGATTATATGTATTTATTACTTTTTATTATTACAAATGACAGCGCTTTTCAAACGGGTGATTAAAATGACGAATGAAAAATCTAAATAAAAAATAAACAATTTTTTTTCTTTTGGTCATATTTTCGCTTTAGATTATTCCCGAAAAGACAATCGACCAATTTAATCGTCGTTCACATGCAGCATCCATTCATCAATACATTCATTCAAATCTGAACCATGACATGAATCATTCATTAAAATTGAATTCCAATGAAAGCGATTTCGATAATAGTAACAATAATGCACCGGAAATTATATCACGAACAAAAGATACAGCCATTCAAATGGGTCAAACGGTAATTTTAAGCTGTCACATACGACATCATAATGGTGCAAAGTCAATTTGGCGTAAAATTGAACCCGATTGTATGATAATTACAAATCCAACAGTTAAATATCAATGTTCAATGACTGCGATGGGCGAAGCACGCTTACAAATAAATAACACTGATCCAAATGACAGTGGAGTGTATGTATGTGCGATTTCAAATCCATTTGGCATTGTTCAATGTGCAATCGGTTTGACTGTGTTGAATGTATTAAAATCGAATGATTCGAATAATTGTTCGGACATTTATGTGGAAATTGTGAATCCTACGTCGGTCCGAGTGAGTTGGGATTTTTCCGCATCAACAACAAATAGCTACATCATTGAATATTGTCGCCTTGGCAACAGTAATTGGATGGTTAATGATGATAAGCCAGTACGATCACGATATATTTTAACTGGTCTAACACCAGGTGAAACGTACACATTTCGATTGTTGTGTCCGAATACAAATACGGCCAGTTTGTCAAGTGCTCCAATTTTGATGCCACTCAGTGAACAGCATATGTGGCAACAGCAACAATTCAATAATCGATATGCATCGCTATCCGAATTGGGTCGTGGCCGATTCGCTATTATACGTTTAGCCACCGATGCGGTCACCGGTCATAAAGTTGCTCTCAAGCAAATTTCACGAAAATATCAAGATTTAATTAGTACACAGGAAGAATATAAACTTTTGGCCTCGGCTCAACATCCAAATATTATTCGTGGATTGGCTCTGTTTGAGAATGCACCGCTTCAGGGTGTTGACACCATTGTTATGGAAATGTACGTTCTGATCCAATCATTATATTGTGTTCGGAGTTTGGAGATTTTGTGGGATGGGATACTAACTTAAATCTTATTGTTTTCAGTGTTCACGGTCCTCATTTATTTAAATACATTTGTCAAATGGACTCCTATTCAGAACAAATTGTTTTAATATACATGCGACAACTATGTGATGCTCTTGGTTGGTTACATAGCCGTAATATCGCTCATTTGGATCTTAAACCGGAAAATATTATGATCGAAACCGGTGCACCAGTTCCAGACATTTACCCAACGTCCCATCAACAACATCAACAAAAGCAAACACCCACTTTAAAGCTAATCGATTTTGGTGATACAGTGACGGCCATTAATCGTAATGTTGTGCTCCCGCCATCGAATCTTGAATTTTCCGCACCGGAAATGGTAATCGGCCAATCTTTGAGCCCATATACAGATAGTTGGTGCTTTGGAATTTTATTGTATATATTCTTGAGTGGAGTTTCACCATTCCTAGATGATTCAGTTGAAGAAACCACAGCAAATATACTTAAATGTGATTTCTCATTCCCTGACGAATATTTTCATGATATATCAAATGATGCTAAAAATCTCCTACAACAATTGCTTGTTTTGCAATGTAGTTCACGAATAAGCATGGCTGATTGTCAGACATCCGCTTGGTTTACTCAGGTAATTTTGCTTTTCATTTGAACGAAATTTCTATGATAATTATTCGTAATTCGTAACAATAAACAAATTTGTTTCTTTTTCGTTAATAGAAACCATCGAATAAACAAATATCAACGACCAAATTGGAAAGCTTTAACCAAAGACGAATGCGAAGTTCGGCTTCAATTAATAAGTTTCTGTGAACGAAATCGTTCTCGTTCAAATATAAATAATACAATAAATAATAAATGATAAATAATAAATAATAAATAACTAATAATAATAATTGGTACAACAAACACACTTTGAATAAATGAATTCTGTTGCTACTCTCATAAAATCCATTCGGCATTCACCCATACCCATACCCATACAGTAAAGCCTATCTAAAAGGACCATTCTTCATTTGTGGACCACTTGGCCCGCAACCAATGTGGTCAGTTCAGGGAGATATCCTGTTAAAGAGATTTTAGGTACTCGACTCTTTTCTTCAATTTTCCCTTAACTATCTTAAACAATTTTTTTCTTTGCGCACATGGCCACAAAATCTAGCAAATTAATGCAAGCCAAGGGACAACTATACGTTGCAAAGGTTCTTTCTTGAACTGTAAATGAAAAGGGAAATAAGTTTTAGTCCTGAATTCAGTTGAAAATAATATTCATCAAATGACACATACCTTTTTAATTTGATGAATGAGATTGAAGAATTAATCAAACCTCTCATCTGTTGATTTTTGTTGTAAATATGTCATCGACTGGTCTCCTAAGCAGCATACAGCGACCTATGCAAAACGAATTAAAACAAACATCAATTTAATCATTTTTCATTTCTATTTTTCAAAATTAACTATTATTATGGACACTTGCCGAAATATCCAATGCATTCGCTTCATGGGGTGGCATCGGCTGTCCATGATACTGCTTCTTCTTCTTTTAACATGGCGCCTCTCTACGCTATGTTCTAACTCAGTGCTCTCCAATCCGGTGGCCACTGGGCCACTGGTGGCCCTTTTGATGTTTCGAAGTGGCCCACGTCGCTATGAAAACTCCCGATTTCGAATTTTCATAGATAATCGATATTTAAATGTATGTTTGCTCATAAGAATCAAAGATTTTACGAAAAACGAACTGTCAGCAATTAAACAACGAAAACAGGTTGTTCACCATGTAGCAGTTATTTTTATGATTCATAGGTATAATATACATGTAAAATTGCAGCTTATGCAAAAATAGCATGGAACTGTTCATCATTGAAAAATAAATAAATATACAGTTGATTGTTATTTCAAAGTAGCCGTTAAAACAAATACAGACGGATAAAGAGTCCGATTTGTTTTTTTGATGACACTTACCTTAGAAATTGTAATTCAATGAATCGTGATGCATTTATTGAAGTCGATTTCATTTGATTTGCACGAAATTCAATCATTCAAACTGAGCTATCATAAGGCACAGAACTCAAAATGAGCAGATTCGTAACGAGATAGACTAAGCAATACGAAAGTGTTCCTTCGACATCCAAATCAAGTACTGGTTGCGCACAGACAAAAAGTGCAAGAAATCCAGCAAAGAGTGAACAATCAAAACAAATAATAGTGAACCGCAAATTAAATTTTTTTCTAAAGTGACCCTTCGAGTCTTACTGGAGCCACTCAAATGGCCCCTGAAGAAAATCGGTTGGAATTCGCTGTTCTAACTCATAGAAAAAATACTATTTTGTGTCCCACTCTCTCGTATGTTTTTTGAGGTTATGTTTAGAGCTCAAGAATAACAGTTCAACTGTCACCATTTCAATTGAGGGTGCCACCGGTTGATTTGCTTGCCGCAATTTCTCGATGCCAAACTGTTGTCACTGAATTATCATTTGCTTCCATATCCATATCCATTTCATCATTTGACTTATTATCAGAATGATCAGCGTTCGGTTGTGGCTGGTTTGTCTCAACGTTTCGCGTAAATTTTGATCAAGGGGCCAATAAGTCAATTTCT
>GL502301.1:5064-16085 GCA_000149185.1 Mayetiola destructor
CTTTAGATTCGCTTATTGCTTCATTAACTGACTTATTTGGTTCTCATGATCGATTGGTATTCACTTGTAGAGGAGTATCATTTTCTATTTTTCATTGCAACCTTCGTTTTCATTTATTCGATTCTCATAGTCGTGATAAGAATGGCTCTGTAAGTGGCAATGGTTCTTCAGTTCTCTGTTCATTCGATAATTTGAAAGATCTCGCGCTTCAAATTCATCGCAGTTGTAATTTCAGTTCTATTGACTGTTCTTATACATATTCTATGACGACTGTTAATGTCTCCAATTTAATGGCTACTGCAGGGAACGAAGCGCAATTTTTGAAAGTAAAGAGAATGTTTGAATCCGATGAAGAAAAATGCAAAAGATTGGCTGATAAAAATTTGCATTATGATTTGGTGCGTAGCTCTGAAACTCCGAAAGAAAAGAAAATCCGTTCCGAAAAAACAAAAAAAATAGTTCGAGACATTCGAAGCCAGAATGTTCCAACAAAAACGAATTCTCCGTTGAAAACCGATGCTGATCGCATGGCATCAAAACGGAAAAATGAGACCGAAAATGAATACCAGCGCCGTTTGGGAAAAGATCGAGAAAATAAAAGATTAAAAAAAACTACTAATAAGCAAAAAGAAAATTCTGAAATTCTTCAAATTCGTAATTTGTTTAAGCTGAAGGACAGTTTAGAAAGTTTGATCAGTAGCGTTTCACGAACTGAAACTGATTCTCAGAATAATGAAACTCGTTTATTGGTAGGATCGGTACTGAAGAAAATTATCGCTCACCGGAACACGATCGTTGATTCGTTTTGTCAAAATTTCCTCTCAATAAAAAATAAATTTGATGCCGTTGAGATTAAATCGAAATCTTTAGCGAAAATTGATGAAAAATTTTCTGCTTTATTTGGGCATGGATCACATACAGTTTCATCAGAACCGTATTTCGCGTACTTATATAAACGTCCAGAATCTGCTCAAAGTGTTATGTTATCAGAAGACGGCAAGTTGATGAATTTACATGAACACAAATCCTTCAATAAAAATTGGGAATGTAATGAACATTGCAATTTAGATAAGAGCGCATTGATTGAACGTTTCTCGACAATTATAGCAGTAGTTTTGACCCTGAATGTTAATGAAATTCTAAACTTTTTTGATAACATTGATAAATGCAGTAACCCTAAATTTGAACCATCATATAATGAAATTGAAGATTTTGATGATGTTTCAGATACTGATTCTGATTGGTCATTCGTATCTGATGGAGAAGAAAATCATTTAAGTGGCGCTGAAAATCATAATGAAATACAGGAAGATGAGACAGTTTCTGATTCTTCAAATAACGATGTAACAATGAATGAAGAAGAGTCGTGTTCGTCTTTAATTGGCCACATTTCTAATTTGGAAATTCAAGTTGCAATAAGTGGAGACGAAAAAATTGATATTTCATCGGATTCAAGTGATTTCGAGGATGAAATGGAAAATAACCCTTCTTCATACGTCGAAGAAAATTCCCAGTTTAATAAACAACATTTAGGTCATCCTATATCTTGTTATGAAAGTGAAGATGCGTGTGAATCTATACTTTTATTCTTCCGTCGCATTCAGCCACATTTTTCATTCATTCGACAAATTGTAAAACAAATTTATTCCTCTCTTTCATTATTGAAAAAAATTCGTGATGTGTCAGATTTAATTGATGTGGGAAATTCGGATGAATTGAAATGTTTTGCTGCAATGATCCCCCATGCAGGATCTCATTTTGATGTTGAAACGTTTGGTTATGAGAATGAGACTGATATTTTAAATCAACATAAAACTGCTTTCCTTAAACTAAAACAGAAAGAAAGTGATCTGCCTATTCATGCTTGTTTTTCATGTTTGAAGCTTTGCACCAAGCAGCAGCTGCTTCGAAACTTTGGTGATTTGAGTTTTTCTGAACATTACAGAAGATTAACAGCTCATCACCTAAGTTTCCCAAGTAATCCACCACTTGACTCTCATCAAATTTGTGAATATTGCGTGAAAAAGTTCAGAAAAAATCTTTTGCCACCAACATGTGTTTTGAACGGTCTCCAATTTGAACAAATTCCTAATGAAATTAGTGAATTGAATGAGTTCGAGAAAATACTTATACAACGTGCTAAAGCCTTCCAAGTTGTAACACGTATGAACACTGTTCTTGGTGGTCATAACAAAAAACGGCCAAATGTACATATGATAAAAAAAATTAAGGGTCGTGTTTTTCATCTCCCGCTTCCATTAGAAAATACCATTTCAAAGCTTCCAGATGCAACTGAAGCTATAATTAAAGACCAAGAATTATTCATTGTGGTTCGTGGTATTCCAACTAAACAGAAACATATCTGGCAATCATATGTAGATGTTAAAAAAGTTTTCATAGCACTGAAGTGGCTTAAAGATAATAATCCATTATATGCTCATATTATTTTACCTCATAATGCAGAGGATCTCTTGAACGGAATTAATGAAATTCAACTAGTTTCTGATGAAAATGAAGAAAATATCTCTGATGAAACTGAGCATAACGAAATGGAAATGGAAGTTGATATTCAGGAGAAAATGTTAACACAAAAAGAAACAACAGATGAATTTTATGAGAACATGACAATTCAATCTTTGTATGAGAAACGTATGAATATTGACTCTTCAACTATTTACCAGATGCTGAAGGTTATTGCTGAGGGTATCGATAATCGAGACTCAGATTTGGATCTGAAATGTTTCCCTGATCTATTTTGTTCAGGTGTTCATGGGCAACAGTTCAATCGTGAGTCCAAATTAGAAGCAGGTGAATTTGCGAAAGTTCTTTTGAAATCTGTGGATTCTCGTTTCCGTTCAAATTCTCAATATTTATTTTTCTTGCACAACCAAGCAAATATGAGACAGCTTAATGCTGGAATTTTCCAAAAACTGAATATTACAACTAATACTTTGAATATGAACAAGGGAAAATTCAATGAAATGATAAACAACGGTGAAATAGAAAAGAATCTATCCACCATCTTTGGACGCATACGTAATACAGAATCATATTGGCGTAGCTATCGTACAGATTTGAATTGTATGACTAGTAATTACGGTCCAGCTACATTCTTTGTTACCCTAAGTCCCAGTGAATATGATTGGCTTGATCTCAAAGATTATCTATGTACAGTCAATAACATTCCAAATCGTCCTTCTACTTCTTTGAATAAATTAATTGCTGATGATCCGGTCTTAGCTTCTATTTTCTTAGATGTAAAATTCAAAGGAATGTTAGCTTTTATAACTGGTCCACAAAGCCCATTCGGTAATGTAATTCATTGGGCTTGGCGTCGAGAATATCAATCTCGAGGCCTTCAACATTTCCATACTTTGCTTTGGGTGAAAGATGCCCCAGTTATTGGTAAAGATGATCCAAAAATTATTGCCGATTATATTAACAAACATATTACATGTCGTATTCCTGATAAAGTTCAATTTCCAACATTACATCAGCGTGTAACTAAATACCAATCACATGTACATAACAATTATTGCTCTCGTGTCATCAAAAGAAATGGGTACACGCGAAAAGTGTGTCGTTTTAGTTTTCCGAGAAAAATATGCGATCAGTTAATTCTTCGTAGTGTTGCTGAGTCAATTCATGGTCGAAGGAATTTGACGCGTACTCGGCTTTATAATCTCCCACGTTCAGTTATTGAACAAAATGTGAACGATTACAATCCAGCTGTTCTTTTAGCATGGTGTGGTAATATTGACGTTCAATTCATATCTGAAAAATCAGCTGCACTTACTAACTATATAACGAAATATCAAACGAAACCCGAAAAATCATTTGCATCTGATGATTTCAGCTGTTTTCTCTCAAATAAGTCTATTACTTCCAATTTATGGAATTTTGCCCTCCGATCGCTTAATAATCGTGAATGTGGCGCAATGGAAGTTTCTGATACTCTTCTTCAAATTCCGTTATTTGGAAAAGATCCAAGTACAGTAATTAAATTTTTGGATGTACGTATGAACAGAGCACGGAGAGTAAAAACTGCCGATGAAATGAAAACTATGTCAGATGATGATTTTGATATATTTTGTCCGAACTGGATTGATAATTACTATCCAAGTCGTCCTTCAGAATATGACAGTTGGAGCCTCTATGAATTTTCTGCTCATTTTGATATTGTTTATTATGAACCTAAACGAGAGACAACGATTTATTACAAATTGGCAATAATAAATTCATTCGCCAAAGAAATAGCCCATGTTTGATTAGTCATTATCAAATCAATATTAAGCAACAGCCAAATGAATACTATTTCAGTTTACTTCTCCTATTCAAACCATGGCGCAATTTAGACGATTTGAAATGCGGGAAAAATAACTATATCGAAGCTTTCGGAAGTTGTCAAAATGAACTAAATGAGGCAATGGAATACCATAATCGTCTTGAGGAATTTCGAAATGCTAAGGAACAAATTGACTCAGAATTGAAACAAATCGAAGAAAACGAGGCTGATGCTGCTATTACCGATTTGGATGTTGAGCAAATTCTCGATTTTGAACAGCCAATTGATGAACTTCGAATGATGAATAATTTGGTACAAAATGATAATAGTATTCCATTAAATGAATTAATCGCTCAATTGAATCCTGACCAAAGACGTATTTTTAATGAGGTTATCGATATTGTCAGATCTTATAGCCAGGAATTGGAAGAGGCATCAAATGATAAATTAAAAAATCCTCGTTTAGCTCCCAAAAAAATACTGCGAAAATTTGTCTCAGGAGTTGGTGGAACTGGAAAGTCTTGCTTGATAAATTCAATTCGTAAATATATTCTTGAAGAGCTTGACAAAGATGTGGCTGTTGCTGCACCAACAGGTATAGCAGCTTTCAATGTAAATGGCTTGACTATTCACCGACTTTTGAATCTTCCAGTTGAAAAAGATGGCTTACCACCATATAAAAAATTGAGAGACGATATTCTACATCGCTTACGGCAAGATTTCAAGAATACTGCTATATTGATCATTGATGAGATTTCAATGGTGTCGGTTATTCTGTTTGTTATGATTCATTTACGACTATGTGAAATATTTGACACTCTTGACGAGTCGGATGGATGGTTCGGCAGAATAAATATTTTAGTTTTTGGTGATCTACTTCAACTGTCTCCCGTTAATGAGAGTTTTATTTTCGAAAATCTTTCTCGAGAAAAGGCTACGGAATATTTTAATTCATTGAATTTCGAAAAATTCAACATTTGGAAAGATCTTTTTTTGTACGATGAACTAACAATAAATATGCGTCAAAAATCAGATAAACTTTATGCTGAAATTCTTTCCAACGTAAGATTAGGCATTCTTTCAAAAGAACATTCAGATATCTTGAAGAGGAATCAAATCGAATTAAAAAAAGATTCTTCTGGTAGTTGTTTACGAGATCTCGTTCGACATATTTCTGACCTTCCAGCGGATTCTGTATGCCTTTTTCCCTTGAATGATCAATGTGCAGCTATTAATAGCGCAATGCTTGACGAATTGAATTGTCCATTAGTCTTACTTAAAGCCGTTGATTGTATTGAAGCGAAAACAGCCGCTCAGAAGCAAAAAGCTATTGAATCATTACGAAAATTGAGCGATAAATGTTCGAAGACTGCTGGATTAGAAGATGAAATCAGAATAAAATTAGGAGCGAAGATCATGTTGCTTCGGAATATTGAAGTTGCAACCGGACTTGTAAATGGTGCAATTGGAACAATTGTTAAAATTCATAAAGATATGTCTGGAAAATTAATAGAGAAATTAACCATAAATTTTAATAACATTGGTGAGCGTGAGATAGAGCCAGTTAAAACAAAATTTCCATTAAAGGGTGGTGTTTACGTTGTTCGAACACAATTTCCCATTTGTTTAGCTTACGCTATTTCCATACATAAAAGTCAAGGAGTCACTGTTCGTAATTGCATCGTAGATATCGGTGATAGTATTTTTACTCCCGGTCAAGTTTATGTAGCTCTTTCTCGTGTAACGAGTTTGTCTGGTTTAACCATTATCAATTTGAATCCTGCTAGTATTAAAGCAGAAAATACTGCAGTAGTTGAATATAATCGACTCCGAAAAACATACCGTCCCGATTTGGGTGACATAATAGTTCCATCATCTCGAAATGAAATTCATTCTGATCAGAATATTTATTCCAAAAAACAAAGAGTACAAATGATCGAACAAGTTGAACCAAAGAGTAAAAATAAAAAAACAGAAAAAGCCACTACTTTAATTACTGGAATGCATGGTTTGGTTAATATTGGCAATACATGTTGGTTGAATAGTTGTCTGCAATGTCTATTTAATTTACGTCCTGTTATCAATGCAGTTATGCTCCAACCACCAAATGCACTGAAAACTCAATTTCTTCGGAATGAAGACCCTCTAAGTGGCTCATTTCAACCTAGAGAACTTCGTAATTACCCAACTTTTCTTAATATATTTCCATCTGGACTACAACATGATTGTACTGAATTCCTAACTTTTCTGTTCAACGATTTTAATTTTTTGAGGCCTATATTTACTTTACAAGTGACCAAATATGACGAATGTGGATGCCCTCAGCCAAGATTGAAAAACGTTGTGTCTAATTTGATCCAAGTTTTGCATGTGCCACCGAATCGAAACTGCCGTGATATTCAAGAATTAATTAATTTCAATCATCTTTCACGCGAAGTTCAAGGTGTTGATGACTCAACTGCAATGTGCAATAATTGTAACCGAGCAATTACAACACGAGATTCCTTCACGGATGCTAGTGATGTAATAGTTTTCCAGTTACAGCTAGGTTTTGCTGACAACCAAAAAATTTGTGATTTCAAGCTGTCGAATATCCCCAAATAGACGGTAAAAATTAACAATAAAATATATGAGTTTTCTTGTGGTATTTTCCACCACGGTCGACTTCTTCGCGCAAATTCTAACCACATCACAGCGATTGTTCGGAAGGAAGACATTCTATTCAGAGCCGACGATCAAAATATTACAAAATGCACTTGGCCTCGTTGTAGTAAGGACATTTATATTCTTTTTTACGTTCGTAAATAATTTTTTTGAATTTAATTTCCGAGCTTTATTAGGGTTGAGTATTCAGTCGATAGCCTGCTCCTTGGTGTACTGTCTTAGGGTATCATTCACTATAAAACATTTTCAAACTGCTATAATTTCCTTTTGATAATAATATTGTCCCATTTATTTAATAAGGTTAACTTCAATTTGCAAAGTGTTTTTGTGTGAATGATACCCTCTTTTAGGATGTGTTGTAGATAGTAGATGATGTTTCTTGTATGAGGTGATTTTAGGCAATTTTTTTCTTTGCTTTTCGACTTAAAATTTCATTTTCAATCATGTTGTTACATTTAAATTATAAAATTTCACATAGCATTTTAATGCAATTCAAGCGTTTTTCAGTTCTTCGAGGGACAAAACCGCCTCTCATCCATACATAGCATCATTTGCTATAGCACATCCATATTTGGCAGACGATCTTTAGTTTTTGAATTTGATTATGTCATTCAATTGTTTTGCTAAGCTACAATGGAATGATTCTGCCATTATTCTGCTACTATTTATCGTCTGCCCAGCAGGCTATTGACTGAATACTCGTATGCATCGGCTGCTGGATGATTCATCATGTAGTCTGTGTTTTTGTGAATTTTGTATATTTGAAAATAAATTTAAAGAGAATAAAAAAAATGACTTCATATTTCTTTGCATGTTAGTTTAAAACTTTCTTTGTATTCTTCGTATTTTGTAGTATTCGTAAGTAGGAAAAAAATGTAGTTTACTTTCTTCAACTAACACTGGCGAATTTCTTCTAACATTTCTTCAAAGAAATTCGTCTAGCTACTTTTTATTTTCATAATTCATGCTTTTTCCATCTGCTTATTAACAAAAAAACTTTTTTTTACTAATAAGTTATGTCAAAAGTGCGAGAGAAAATAAAAGGTAGCTACCTCCTCGGAGATAGTTACCGTGTCGTGGTGAGGGGGCTCAAGTAAATTGGTGAAATTGAAACGAAACACTATCAAATCTTTCATTGAAAAAATAGTATTCATAATAACAGTATTTGAAGCGGCATACGTGCTTAAATTTCACATACTTACCGGGAATAACACGCACGCGGATATATATATACATATATACATATCTTTATATGCACAATCTTTGTGAAGGTGTGCATATTATGTTATTATATAACATAATTAATTAACCCTTCTGTCAATACGTGCATACCCGTGTATGTTTTCAACATTTGAACACATTTTTTTTTATGTTGTAATTATGCTAGACTCATGAAACTTTGTGACAACTTCAATTGATTAGTTTTGAGGCTATCACAAAAATTGTGGGAAAATTCGGACACTGCAAATTACTTTTTCCGGCATCCGGAAAATTCTTGTCGTAGTTTGAACCTTTTGCATACCTGGGTATGTACATACATTTTGTATGGAAATACATATAGTTTGGTTGGAAAACCAATTCGATGTAATGAAAAAACGGGAAAATAAGAAAAAAAATTGGGAAATAACATAAATTTAACTTTATTGAAACATGAAATAGTAATTCGAATAAAAAAAATTCAAGGTTTACAAAGATAACAATATTGAAATGTGTGTGAATGTTGGTCGCAAATCGGATGATTGCATGCAGAACAAGCTTTTCTTGTTGGACGTCGATGTTTATTTGGTTGCGATTTACAAACGAAGCAATTGCCTGTAATTTTTTTCCGAGTACCAGTTCTTTCAATTGCATTTATCTCTGATAGTGCAGGGAAAATTATTGGACGGCCAATAATGCTCTCAATCGCTAGTCGTGTGCCAAAATTTCCCATCATCCGATGATTTTGAGCCCTTTTTTCAATTTGTGGCAATGCTAATTGCTCACCCAATTCTTGTAAAAATTTTCGACGTTTGAAAGTAGCGTGTTGGCTCACTGGATTGTTTTCAAAATAAATAATATATGTGGCGAGAGCACAAATATCTAACATATTGTAAAACAATGCCTGCGGCCAACGTCTTGTAATTCTTTTCGTTGTGTATTCATTGAGCATTTTATCCATGTTATCAACGCCACTTTTGTTATCATTGTAGTAAATGATAGCCTCTGGTTTTCGCTTTACATCTACAACAATATTTCTTGTGTGGTGAAGTGTTGAAAGAAGTATAACAGATTTTCGTTTTTTGGGCACATATGAACACAGCGATATTTTGTCGTGAAACCCAAACACAGAAGACAATTCTGTACGATGCGGTGATGCTTGCATTTCAGGTGGAATACATGTTTTTCTTTTGTTGAGTGTCCCAACCAATGACAATTTCCATTCCATCAACATTTTGGCCAAAGGAAATGATGTGAAAAAATTGTCTGTAACAATGCAGCGACCACTGCCACGGTATTGTTCGGCTAATTTTTTTGTAACACGCTCACCAATGCTTTCGTTCGAATGATGTGATGAATTGTCACTTTTGCCAGTGTAGATTATTCCTTGAAGCGGATACGATGTTTTCGAATCGCAGGCCCACCATATCTTTATGCCATACTTGGCTGGTTTCGATGGAATATATTGTAAGAAAGCAACGCGTCCACGAAATGGAAAAAGCTGCTCGTCGATTGTAACACATGAGCCTGCTTTGTAGTTCTTACGAAGATTTGTATTCATCATATTCCATAAAGCTGATATTGGAGCAGTTTTATCAATTTCGAATCGTTCCCTACGATTGTATGAATTATCAAATCGAATAACACGAGATATTTGCCAAAAACGTTGCAAAGACATTGCAGCACGATACAGAGGATATGAATTATTTTTCCATAAATCAATACTGTGCTCGAAATTTGAACGATGTACGCCAGCCGTTATGAGAATTCCTAAATATGCATCAAATTCATCTGAATTTATTGGAATCCACGTTTGCGAAGGTTTTGTTGGATTTTTCTCATTATAATCCGAACATATTTGACTCGCCTTTCGATTGGTTTCCCTTATAATGATTTGGCACATTTCATCACTAAAAATTAGTTTGAAAGTTTCAATGATTGTTTTCATTTTTGTAGCAGCAGCTGGTCCACCACGTTCTCTGAGGACGCTGTGTGTATATGTCTGTGTTTTTGGCGGTGGTATTTGGCTCCAAATTGTTCCATCTTTACCAATGAGGAAACCTCTTTCGTCATTCTCACTATGTACTGGGCTTAGCTCAATCATTTCTTCGTCAATATCACTATTTTCTTCTTCATTTTCTTCGATGCGTACAATTTTGTTTACATTATCTTCAATATCGGAATCATGTGGCTCAGAGTCAATTATATGAGAAACATGGTCTTCTGCATCTCGGGAATCGTTTTCATGCATTTCGATGTCACTATATCGTGTATTGTCGCCTAGATGAATATTTGCATCATCAATTCTGTCCAATACAACGTACACATCTCTTAAAACACTAACCACAGAATAAACATAAAAAACAAAAATCGATTAGAAAAAACACTTCATGTCAAATAATTGAACACTTACGCTCCAATATTAGAATTATCTTTGTTAAAATCCATTTTTGATAGCTTTCATAAATACGAAGACTTCCACTTCGAATAAAAAATGACGCAGTACTAAAATCAATTCGGTGACAGAGAGCGGAATTTTTTTCTGTCAACACACATATGTATCGAAAGCATCTATATATGTATATGTGATGCTTCTAGACACTTCGTATGTGCATGTATCGACAAACAATCATATGTGAAACCGGTTTCCCATACAAAATGTATGGACATACCCGGGTATGCAAGAGGTTCGAAGTACGATAAAAAAATTGATGTAGACAGAAGGGTTAAATAATATTTATTATTATTTTTTCCATTTACCCTCTGAAATCGTTTCAAAATTGAAATTTTTTTAACTCAATTTCCGGGGTGTAGGGTAGAAAAAAATTCTGATCAAGCCTTTAATTGATGAAATAATCAAGTGAAAAAGTATTCC
>GL502301.1:33265-46495 GCA_000149185.1 Mayetiola destructor
TTTTAACGGACAGAATAGTGTCCATTCATATAACGGACACTCGTCTGGCCGTTTTATCAAATACAACGCTGTTATCCTATGAACGGGCGGACCAGTGTCCATTAAAATAACGGACACTCGTCTGGCCGTTTTATTAAATCCAACGCTATAATCCTTCAACGGACAGAACAGTGGATTTTCAGGGATTCTATGAAATTTCAACAGAAGTTTTTTGGGATTTTATCAAGATAAATGATGATCATGAGTTTTGCCAATGTTTGTTACTGATTTGGAAGCCACCAGCTGTGCTCTTTTATGCTAAAACCCAGGATTCGGTAAAATTTGAAGGATTTTTTAGGTTTTAATGGATCTTTGTAATTTTTTCAAAATTTCTCAAACATCCGTCAGTAACAACTCATAAGAGAGTGTGTATTTAAGAACGAAGTACAGAAATCTATACCATTCTCTCCACTCGTACCTAATTTACATACAGTTGAGCTCAGCCCAGTAAAAACGGTTTCTAATGTAAATTAAGCGCGAGTGGAGAAAATGGAGCAATTGATACAATCGTGCACTTCGTTCTTTGTAAGAATCGTAACTGACTTCGCTCCCTGGATTTGCCAATTATATGGGAGAACTATGCATGTTGTCTCACAATCTATCAAAAGTGTGAGAGAGAAAAGACTATAATTCATGGTGGCGTTGGCTGTTTTGAATATTTTTCACTGTTACAAGGGGATGTTCTCAAAATTTTCAAAAAAAATATACTTTTAATTCGGATCGATTGAAAACGACGAGTTTTTGATGCAACCTGTGGTGCATATTTTTGAATTCCATACGATCGAATTCTGCTTGTTTTCTTCTGTTTTATGATTTTTGTGAATGAAAAAGAAAATGCATTTGGAGATGCTGTCCACAAAATTGAAGGTGTATGTCTGTCTGTCTGTCTGTTCATGCGATAACTTTTGATAGAAGCCTTATAAAAGAGAACAACCATATGATATCCTGAGTCCTGAGTCATAGCGAAGAACTGATTAAAATTTGGGAGAATAAGACCCAATAAAATGTAACCACTCTTTTTTGAATGATTGAAATTTGATTATTTCTATCACTCACTCATTTGAATGATTAAAAAAATCACTGACTATTTTCTTTTCTGAACACCACAATTCAGGAAAAAAGTACTGGTTTACCCCCAGAAAAAGTGGATTTTTTTTACGTTTTCCGGCGAGAAAAACAAGAAAAACGGGTTTTAAGAGAAAAAATTATAAGCACCATAGTGGTCAATTCAAAGAAATTTCAATTTTTCATAAAAAATCATTTAAAAAAAAGTTCAATCAGTGGTATCAATATGAACGGTCGATCGTTCCACTATTTTTTAATTGGTAGTTCTAGGTAAAATCTTCTGAATTCAGATTCCGATGAAAAGATGCGAGAAAAACATACGCTGCCATACAAAATTTTTGAGAAAAACTAAAGTTCTCGTAAGAAAGTGCCAGATTTTTTACCACAAAATTGAGTTTTACATATTTTTTTCGGCTTAATTTTTTCTTCCAGTTCAATTTTTGGAAAATAGGGCTAAAGGGAGCATCAACACCTTTCATTTGCGCTAAAAATTTGCGCTTTTAAACGGAAAAAAATCTATTCCACGTTTTTTGTTCGTATGGACTCCAGGAATACATACCAGAATTTTCGGCACGGGTTTAAGTTACACCCTGTATAAAAGACTCACCTTGAGGTTTCATTGAAAGGATATTGGCATATTGCTTAATAAATGCTTACCAGTTCTATTTCACTATGAACCAATCCAGACTAACCGATCTCTCTGTGAATATTTTTGATGTCATAAGGAAAATATTTTTGTTCATATTCTAAACATTTTTATTGCTTCATCAAAAATAATAAATATAATATCGAAAGAGTTTTTGATCCATTTTTTCTTCGTCATGACGAAGCACGCTTCTTCTCCAATTTTTTTCAAAGTTTTTGGAAATAACTTTATCAAGATCGGACAGAAAGACTTATTGATCACTAGCTGCCCGTTCCCGGCGTTGCCCGGTTAAATTCAATGTAAATTATTTGAAGTTTTTTTTTATAAATTTTTTCTTTATTGTTGAAAATAATTGGTAAAATTATTCATTAAAAACATATGAGTGATAATTGTTTTTTTTTTTTTGATTATTCGATTACTCCAATGCTTTCGGACAAACTATATTTTTTGTTATTCCATTTGGTGTGAAAATAAAAAGATCTGCTGGCTTTCCAACTCGCGAACATGCCACATATAATTGTCCATGTGAAAAGCAAGGGTTCTCTAAATTTAATCCACACACTTGGAGTGATTGCCCTTGTGCTTTATTGATTGTCATTGCAAAGGCGAGACGAATGGGAAACTGTAGGCGTTTAAATTCAAATGGTAAATCAGTAGGTATCATTGGTATTCTCGGTATCAATACGTCTTCTCCTTTGAATTTTCCATTCAAAATGGTTGCTTCGACAACATTATTCATTAACTTTTTAACCACCAGTCTGGTCCCATTGCAGAGACGTGGTGGGTTTATGTTTCGAAGCAAAATAATTGGAACACCAATTTTCATATTGATGATATGTGGAGGTAATCCAGGTAAATCAAGAGAATTTAAAAATTCTACTGGGTAGTTTACAACTTCATCTTGATTCATAACAGTGTCTAGCGATTTATAGACAGCTGTTTCACCTGGTAACATATTTTGAATGTTAATGTTAATAGCATTCACGTTCACATTTTTAGCAGCTAATATTGCTCGTTCACTTAACCACTGATGAACATTGTAATTCTGGATGATATTTGGAAATACGCATTGTATCAATTCTTCTTTCGAATTCGTAATGGTACAAAAGTCTTCTGGCAGTGTAATGCATCCTGTCGTTTGATCAACCGTCATCTTACCATTTCCAATATCCAACAATTGTTTGGCAAATCGTTCTGCTGATGCATCGTTTTGCAATTGAACACGCATGTTTGTTGTCAATATGAGCTTCTTTATGTGTCTCCATAAGTTTGATGCTTTTAAGCAGGCATTCAGTTCATCTGCTGGTGTTGATCGTGGGATTACCGGTAGAGTTTGACGAAAGTCACCGGCTAATAATATTAGCGCACCGCCAAATGGTTGATTGTTGGAACGTAAATCTTGCAATGTACGATCTAATGCTTCCCAAGATTTTTTATGCGCCACTGTAACTTCATCCCATACGATCAATTTGCAGCGTTGCAATACTTTACCCATTCCAGATGATTTTGAAATGTTACATATTGGTGTTTCAGTGTATTGCATATTTGATGGCAGTTTAAAAGCTGAATGCGCTGTTCTGCCACCATCCAACAGAGTAGCTGCAATACCGGAAGATGCAACTGCTAATGCAATATCATTTTTTGATCGTATAGTAGCCAGGATCAATGATATCAAAAATGTTTTTCCAGTTCCACCTGGTGCATCAAGGAAATAAATTCCACCACATTGGTCATTTATGGCATTGATTATAGTATCGTAAACGGATTTTTGTTGCGGAAGCATTTTTTCGATATTTGCGTCAATAAATGAGTTCAATGATTCGATGTTGAAGCTTTGCTCACGTTGTAATTCACGATCAAATAAGTCGTTCACTAAACGATTAGGTGCTACCATTCCTAGTTGCGCTAATGCTTTGTTTGCGATTACCAAGCATTTATCTTCAATCAAAACCAATGCTTCATTGTACATTTCAGGTGTGAATCGCATGTCTCGATCCAAACTAACTATGCGCAATCTATGCAGAATATCATCAGTCATAAAATCCGTATATTTTTCCCATAATTCTGAAGGATTTGATGGTGAACATGTTGATATTATTATTGCGAATAACGTACGAATTTGGTTTGGATGTGCTGAAATTGATGCATCAGCAAGTGTATTATCCCAATGCACATCGCTTTCAAGTAAATTCAATTTTTGACAGGCCTCACGATATGTTGCGCATAAATGACCATAAACTGTTTTTAGGTCGTTGAATGATGTTGGGCCACGAACGTTAACCAATAGTATGCGTAAATAAAAGCATTCTGAATTATTCGGATGAACAGTATATAATCGTCCAAGTGCATCCGTTGAATAAATGTTTGGTTCTCCTTCAACTACTTTCCCTTGTTTACGACGTTGAAATATCTTTCTTGATGCATTCCAAGTGTAATATGTTGGAATTTCCGAATATAGCAGTGTTTTGGCAAATGCGTCACTTTGGCACAAATCGAAGAATGCAGTGAGTGTTGTCGCTGGTGGTTGTGCTGCTCTTTCTCGTGCATTTTCGGTAGTAAAATAAACATGTTGTCCATTTTCGAGATGGACTGATAAATGAACGACCGTTGGGTGTCGTTCGTGTATGGGAAAAGATAAAATGCGCCAAACGGCCTCGTTACTACTGATGTACCGACCCATTTGGAATTGTGTAATTTCATCTGTAACTCTATTTTCTGCCGATACGCCAAATACAGCCATATCGCTGCCTTTGTTCACGTATTTACAAATATATTTAATGGATTTTACCGAGTTGCAATATTCTACGTTAATGTGAGCCTTAAATGCTTTTGATAATAAAGGTGAATAAGGCACAATCCAACGATTATCAACTTCAATATCATGATCTCTGACTTTCAAAATTATCGATTTGCCATTTTGATCAATGGATCTTCGACGATATTGTGGATATCCGTCATTGCCTGTTATAGTTTCAGGAATCAACGCTCTTGGATATCGTTTTGTGCATTTTCCATCAACCATGCATGGAGAATTTATATTGAAAACTCCACACGGACCATGAATCATGTTTTTCGTTACAATTTCAAATAATGCAGGTGGTCGGCCGTGATAGTATTATTCACTGTGTATATGAAAATGAAAAGCCGATTTTAGCGAGTGTGCGCGTGAATGTGTGTGTGTGTGTGTGTGAATGAGTGTGTGTGTGAATGAGGGTGTGGAAGCGTTTGTGTGTGTTTGAATGCCATGTATGGCTGAATTGATAGGTAGTCCTGAACTTTCACCAGGTTCCCAAGTTCCAATGGGTATGGTAATTCCAATGTTACAAATACTTATTGTAGCTTTACAATGTAACAAAGGTGTGCCGATATTGCAAATACTTATTGTAGCTTTACAATGCAATAAAGGGGGCGCATCGATATACCAGATACTTGTAGTAGCTTTACACTGAGTATAAAGATGGCGCTAGTGGTGTCGATATTACAAATACATAATGCGTAGATTTACAATGTAATAACGAGAGAATCCCTAATGTCTCAGATACATAATTGCGTAGTTTTACACTGAGTACAAAGAGGGCGCTATGAAAACTTGTAGTAGCTTTACATCATAGGATTGATGCCAGAGCCGACACAACCTCGGAAAGAAGAACACAACAACAATAACACTCGGTGCCTTATGGGCTTGGCTTGGCCGTGATGGAAGATCCGGCACTTGCACTATTCAACGAATTTGAACCTAAGGTCCAAAATACTGTTGAGTTGAATTCCGGCAGACCGTAGGTCCACTGAAATCCCTTTAGTCCAACTCAGACTTAAAAAGTCCAATTCAGACCAAGAATACTTACTCCTGGATAGCTGCAAGTCCAAAGCGGCAAAAGTTCTGAAAAACGCCCACAAGTATGCTAATAAAAGACTGTTGTGTTGAGCTTGGTAGACTTCGACATGCTTTATTCAAGAATCAAAGGGCCCTATGGGCTAATCAAGCACACGTTGCCTTAGCGAATTATACGCTATTCCATACAAAAATTTTTACATTCTACATGCTATTGTTTTCTGTCTTCTATTGTGTACTAATGTTTTGTTTTGTTCTGTCTAACTTTCCTATTCTTTTCCTATGCTGTTTCTTATTCTATTTTTTCCTATTCTTCTTATTGTTTACCTATTCTTCTTATAATTTATTTAATTTCTTTACAATTCATTTCATTTTAATTTTCATAATTTATTTCCGCGTCGATCCATTCTCCCGGGGTTGAGCTATCTGCTCAATGGTTCTGCGTCTCGTTGTCCAGAATGGGCAGCAAACACAGCTTGTGAATAGAACGCCGGATGACCTTACCCCTGCATAACACGTCCGCTACACGAACTAATCCATCGTCGCCCTCGATTGTCCGAATGACCCTTCCCAATGCCCATTGGGTTGGTGGTTCAATGTCCTCGGCTATGAGGACAATTTGGTTTTCGCGAAGATTGGGTTTTGTGCTCTGCCATTTTTTGCGAATTTGCAGTTGGTGCACGTACTCCTTGTGCCATAGTTTCCAAAAATCAGTCGTTAAACGACACAGATATTGATATTGGTTGAGTCGGTTAAGCGGAAGTTCCGTCAGATTCGGCTCTGGCAAAGTGTTTAATGCGCGAAAAACCAAAAAGTGTCCCGGAGTTAATGCCTCATATTCATCGACATTGACTGGAATAGCCCATAGAGGTCGTGAATTGACAATTGCCTCTATTTCAACTATTACTGTGTTGAAATCCTCAAATGTCAAACGGATAGCACCAAGTACCCGATTCAAATGGTGTTTCACGAGTTTCACACCGCTTTCCCATCCACCAAAGTGGGGGGCACGAGCTGGTATGTTGAACCATTGAATGTGATTTTTCATTAGAAATGCCCTCAGACTACTGTCCGACTGTTGGAGTGCCTGTGCTAAGCTCTTTTGGATTTCCTTAGCGGCGCCAATAAAATTCGTTCCGTTATCGGAATGCATTTCCGTGGGGATACCCCTACGACCCATAAAGCGTTTGAAGGCCTTGATGAATTGGGTGGTGGATAAATCGCTGACAAGCTCCAAGTGAAGCGCTCTTGTCGTAAGACAAATGAATATGGCGATGTAGCCCTTAACAAAAGGTGCATTTTTCCGTGCTGATGATTTGATATTAAAATATCCAGCATAATCCACGCCCGTAAATGTGAATGGGATTGCTTGTTGGACCCGATAAGCGGGAAGATTGCCCATTTTTTGGGTCATTAAATTTTTTGAAAAACAGAAGCACGTCGTACAACGGCGGATTTCGGAATTAACCGTGGTCTTTCCGTTCACGATCCAATACCGTTGCCGAATTTTCTGCAACGTGATCGACAAACCACCATGCATGGTTCTATGATGCTCATAGCGGATTAAGAGCCTGGTAAAGTGGTGCTTAGCAGGCAATATAATGGGATGTCTTTCGCTTAGTGCCAACATTGATTTTTGGAGTCGTCCCCCGACACGCAAGATTCCATCTCGTAATTGTGGGTCTAAGTTTTTGATAGAACTACTCCCGGGTATTGTTTGACCCTTGGATAAACTTCGAATTTCGGTGGCGAATGTCTCATTTTGGACGATTTGACTCAACCGGATTTCTATTTCACTGAACGTATTCACTTTGTGATCCGTTTTCTTCCGTTTGGCTCGCCAATTCAAACATATTTGAAGCACTCTAATCATGAATGCATAATCCGAGAATCGGTTGAAGATATCATTTTCCACATTTGTAACGTGGAAGATTTGTTTGCGTTCCTCGATTGTTGTTTCAAGCTCAATACGAGTGCCCCTTGGCCAAGTAGAACGAGGCTGACACAAGAATTGTGGACCTTGCCACCAGAGATCAAATTGTTCCAACTGATCGCGTTCTAGACCACGTGATGCGCAGTCTGCAGGGTTTAGAGCTGATTCAATATGGTTCCATACGTTTGATGGGACCAGGTCCTGAATTTCGGAGACCCGATTTGCAACATATGTTTTCCATCGATTCGGATGACTGGCCAGCCAGCTCAATACGATGGTTGAATCGGTCCAGGCATTCATCTCTATTGTTTCGACCTGAATTGCGGTTCGGATTTTGACCATCAGTTGTGCTAACAATACAGCTGCGTTCAATTCTAATCGTGGAAGTGACACGTTTTTTACTGGCGCCACCTTAGTTTTTGCCGCGAGTAATCGACAGTCCGTAGTGCCATCCACGTGTTCGACACGTAAGTAAACAACGCATGCGCATGATTTTTCAGATGCGTCAGAAAATCCTTGAAGTGATAAATGCGAAACATCTTTTTTGATGCCCAGCCAACGTGGTATTTTTACGGAGCATGATTTGACGAATTGATTACGAATTCGCTGCCATTCCTCAACAACGTTGTCTGGGAGTTCTGAATCCCAATCCAGTGGGAGAAGCCAAAGGCCCTGCATGAAATTTTTAGCCAAAATAACGCAAGGCGCTAACCAACCCATCGGATCGAACAATTTCGCTATTTCTGACAGTACTTGACGTTTTGTCCAGTTCGCCTCCCGGTCCACTAATTCAGTTGGAAGGAATATGAAATGGTCAGTGGATGCCTGCCATTGAATTCCCAATGTTTTGAATGTGGATAATTCATTCCCCTCGCGTTCGCTCAAGGGCAGGGATTCCAATATGGCTGGATGATTAGCTTTCCATTTCCCTAAGTTAAACCCGTATTTTGCGAGAGTATCAATGATCTTGAATATGCTTTCCTTGGCAGTTTCAATATCATGGGTCGAATCTAAGTAATCATCAACATAAAATTGTGTTTGAATTTTCCGTGCCAATTCAGGGTTGGAATCCCGAATGTCTTCGCCAACTTGATGTACTGCGCGAATTGCCAAAAATGGGGCAATGGCAGTGCCGAATGTCACCGTTTTTAATCGATAACTGAGGGGTTTTTCACTCCCGGCTGGCTGATGCAATATTCTTTGAAATTCGGCGTCCTCTGGATAGACCCATACTTGCCGATACATTTTCTCAATATCACCCGAAAACGCATATTTATTTTTCCGCCAGTGAATCAATAGTGAAAATAAATCCGGCTGAATTGTCGGTCCAATCAATAATTGTGAATTGAGTGAATTTCCGTTGTCGGTCTTACAACTGGCGTCAAACACCGGACGGATCCTAGTCGTAGTACTAGATTCTTTGATTACGGGGTGATGGGGTAAATAATTGTGTGGTTTCACGCCCTCATCAGTCAATTCCATGTGACCCAACGTCAGATACTCGTTGATACACTGGTTATATGCGTCTCGGAATGCGTGATTCCTGTCTAAACGTCTTAACAACATCTGATACCGACGTGTGGCGATTTTCAATGAATTTCCCAGACTGGTTGCTGGATCCGTTTTGAACGGGAGTTTCACAATGAATTTGCCATCTTTACCACGCGTCGTGGTTTTGACGAAGGTTTCTTCGGCCAATTCTTCTTCTGGGGTGAATTTATGTACCTTCGGAATTTCTTCTGATTCCCAAAATTTCCGAAGAACCGATGATAATGAATCGTCGGACATAATGAGCGTAAAAATAGGTCGGGTCTGATCACAGCTCCGACCGGTGTTGCCGGAAATTATCCATCCAAACGATGTTTTCTGGCCGATTGGTTGGCCCGATTTACCCCTCATGAGCCCATCCATTAATATTTCGGATAAAGTGCCGTTGCCCAATAATAAATCGATTCGTCCATCCCGCATAACCTTTGGATCAGCCATTTGCAGACCCCGTAAATGTTTCCATTCACCAAAGTCAGGCGGTTCTATGCTAAGGGTCGTGATATATGGAATCACATAAGCATCGATCTTCATTGATACGGCATTCGTGTAATGTGGGGAAATGTCAAATTGCGTACGTTTCGATATCCGTACGGTTTCCTTTCCGCCGACACCCGTAATGGGAATATCAACCTTCCATTGGGGTAGACCCAAAGTCTCACATATTCGTTTTGACACTAAGTCAGCCGTGGACCCCTGGTCGAGTAATGTTCGAAAGATGGCGCTTTTGCCCCCATATTTTACCCGGACCAATGCCGTAGGTAACATGGAATTTTGATTTTTTATGGATGGCTGTACATGGGTACAAATGATTCCTTCCATTTCTAAGGCTTGTAATTCATCAGGGTCTGATGCTTCTCCCCCGGACTGTTCTGCCAAGTGTAAACCTGTCTCAGAATGAAGGACGGAATTATGTCGTTGATCACAGAATCGGCATGAAAACGAAGATTTGCATTCGGCCGTTTTATGCCCAAATAGACAATTTCTGCACAACCCCTTTTCGTCGATCGTTTTAATTCGTATTTCGACGGGTTGTTTCAATAGATCGGGACACCGGAATGTCCGATGTGCTTCGTCACAGACGTGGCACCTAAAGGTTTTCCCGGCGCCAAAAAATACCTTTTTTTGGTTTTCTTGACCATGTCGGTTTTTATGAGGAATCTCACTTCGTTCGCGAAACGTGGTTTCAAGGATATTTATGCGCATTTCTAGAAATTCCAGAAATGTCTGCAATTTGGGAATGGTTCTTTGGCCCTGGATTTTCTCCTCCCAATGTTTAATGCTTTCGCTATCCAATTTTGAACATAACACGTAGATGATCATCGGATACCAGTTTGCTGTCACAATTTTATATGAATTGACCGCTGCCAAACATTCGTTTGTAGTGTCCAGCATGGCCTTCAGCGCTTGAGCTGATTCAGTCCTTAAAATGGGCAAATCCATAAACCGTTTAAGGTTTGCGTTGATAATAACGCGCTCATGGTCATAGCGTTTTATCAAGATTTCCCATGCCCGTGCATATGACCCTTCAGTAATTGGCAGATGGCGTATCAGTCGTGACGGTTCATCGTCTAAATGCGACTTCAAATATTGAAACCGCGTGCACTCATTTGTAATGCTGTCAAATGAATTTTCGCACGATGCCCTGAACTCTGGCCAATCAATTTTATTACCACTAAAAGGTTTAATTCGTAATGGCGGCAATTTAATGTTTACTGGCATTTGTGACCTTGTGGGCACCCTTGGCCTTTCAGGGGTGCTAGCATTTTGAGGCTCGGTCTCATTATTCGGACCTTCGGTCTGATCATTCATGCCATCTTCATCCGTTGGGTATTGTGCTGATGCGGTTCGACCCATATTCAGTGAACTCTGAAATTGATTTGCCATTTCCGGAGGAATTAACCTCATAAACTGCGTCAGTGCGACAAGATATTTTTCTTGAGCGCCCGAAACTTGCTCGTTGAATTCATCTGAACCCGTCCAATTGCTCAGCGATTCCAAAGAATCGACGTTATGTCTGATATCAGCCCAGAGTTTCTCCAACGCGTCCTTTCGACAGATCAGCGTTGCGACGTCTGTTTCAGCCGTATAGGTGTCAATCGTCTGACACTGCTTGACCAATTCGGCCAGCAGGCGTTCCTGTTTAGCTATGAGCCTATCCATTTTTGCCATCGCAATTAAGTTTTGGACAATGGACCAATTAGAAGAGTCCACGCCAAAGAGAATGGAGGAAGCAATTCAACTCCACCCAGAAGACAAGCAAGTCCCCCCGTTTTCACGATTCCAAGAATTGAACGTAATCAACCCGCAAGAGTTACAAAATAGGAACAGAGAAAATACAAGAGTTACAAAATAGTAACAGAGAAAATTCAATTGCCTGTCGAAACAGAAAAATACATATGTCCAATCTGCGACAAAGAATTCAATGATGAACTAGAAAACCAGTAATCAACACCCGAAGAATGGAAGAAGAAGTGCGACCCCACTTACTGAAAGAAGACAAGCGAGTCCCCCCGTTTTCCAATGAAGAATTCACGGTTTTTCTTGTTGGGTTTTTTTTATTTTATATATATTTTATTTTTTTTATTTTTTTTATTTATTTTTTTATTTATTTTTCTGGAGAACTTGTCCCCTTGATTTATTTTGAAATTTGATAAATTCGTTTTATCGTTTTTTTATCTACTTTTGGTTGCCAGGAGGGTGAACCATATATTTTTTCAAATTTGTATCACCAGACGGGTGAAATGTATACAATTTGATTTGTACACCAGAGGGGTGAAACGTATATTTTTCTCAAATTAGTGTCACCAGACGGGTGAAGTGTATATACAATTTGCTTTGTGCACCAGAGGGGTGAAACGTATATTTTTCTTATTACTAATATTTTAACAATTCATAAAGGTTTTTTGTAATTTGATTTAATGAATAGGTTTTTAATCCGAATTTGACTCCCTCTTTGCCCCTTTTTGGGCTGGTTTCGGATGGCGCTTATGGTAAGCGACTGATTTTTTCTGGTTCCGGGTACGTTTACGTGCCAACTGCTGTGGCGTAAGTTGCGGAACAGGTACGTACTGAATTGGTTGGTACGCTGGCATAAACGGTGCCGCCTGCTGGAACGATGGTGGTACACTTGCCGTTGGGTAAAAATGTTGCTGTGGCAAGTGTTGTAGCAAGTGTTGCTGTGGCAAATGTTGCTGCGGCAAGTGTTGCTGCGGCAAGTGATGCGGCACGTAGGGTTGATACTGCGGTATCGGTGCACGTGGCGTACGGTCAATCGGTATTTGTTGCGGACCGAATTCGTACGTGTAGCGTGGCAAATGGTACGCCGGTGCCGGTTCCACACGTGGCTGTGGTAAGAACCACTTTTTCAATTCGGCAATATGTGAATCACCCGCTTGTGTAGCCACTGAACGTTCCGTGTAACCAATAAATGAGTTACCGGCCTGATGCTTTCGATCGAAACTTTTGGATTCCGTTTGTGTTTCGATAGTTTGAGTTGACCCAATTGGACGCAGCGGTATCACCCGGCGAATTATTTGCCGAATGTTCGAATGACTATTCGGTGGAATAGCGTCCGGTTGAACCGTGAGTGGACTTTCACGAAATGCCGACTCTGGTTTCTGTATTGACCGCTGAAGTGCGTTTCCGCGACCTTGATTGATGATGTCGCGCAAATCGTCAGTTTGCAGGTCCAAAACGTCGCTATCGTCGCCAAAAATCTCAACCATACGTTGAGTAACAGCACTTTTACTCGAAGGCACGGCTTTTCCACTTTTAATGGGACGGCGATGGCTGTTTCTGACCCGATGGCTCAGCTTAATTGCTCGTTCTTTGCGCTGACTTGGGTGAGCTACCCTTTTTTGTTCCTTTCGCCGCTTTTTTATGCGCTGCGGTGAACTACGCGGTGAACTACGCGGACTACGCGGTGCTTTTTGTGGACTACGTGGACTCCGCGGTGTTTTTTGTGGACTACGTAGTGTACTACGTGGACTACGTGGCGAAATATGTTGACTACGTGGACTCCGCGGTGAACTGAGCGGACTACGTAGTGGACTACGTGGACTACGTGGCGAAATACGTGGACTTCGCGGTGAGAACTGTTGACTACGTGGTGAGCAACTACGTTCTGCTACCAAATGGTCGGCCGTGATAGTATTATTCACTGTGTAA
>GL502303.1:0-10655 GCA_000149185.1 Mayetiola destructor
ATGGGACACCCGGTATACGGAATTGCGAATCACCCTGTATATGAAATGAAACTGCAATAAACATGAAGACATAAGTCTTTGTTCGTGAAATGTCAAAACTGACCTAAAGAGTGGCTGCGTATTATGTTAAGCAAAAAAATTTTCGCATGCTTTTCTGGTGGTTTTAAATTTATTTTCTTTTCAAAAAGAACTGAGGAAAACTACCGAAATAAAATGCCAGCTAACGATTTTCTGTGCAAATCTGGCTTATTCTAGGCCCTGTGTCAAAGCACACTTGAGAAACATCAAAAGTCAGTGTTTCATCTCCATGAATTTTACAGAACAATAATTTACAGCATCTGTACAAAAAGTTTGCTATCAATCCCTCATTCCCAGTGTCATCTTGGTGCTCTATTTTCATTGTATCTGTGTGCTTCGATCCACGGCTGTGTGTATGTGTGTGTTCGTGATTGTGTATTTTGAAACGATTAGGTTTTTATGAAGTCGCCTTTATTATATTACCTTTTCTAAACGAAACGAAAGAATCGCTTGACTTGGTGTTAACGCCTTTTATGTTCTTTCCTTTTAAATTTTTCATACTTCTCAATTTATTTCTATTCACATCCTTCAAGGATCTCTTAATCATGTCACATAGGAAGACAATAGATACAGCCAAAAATAAATGGTTTTACGGATTAAAACATACTTTTCCGCACTGTGTTCATGATTTTTCAAGAGTTTATGAATTGAATGATGTTTTGATTTTTTTTAACCTATCAGATGACGAGAAAAAAAATTTAAAAATGTTCAAATATTTTTTTGGATTTTTTTCCTTTTTTTTATTTTTTTTTAAAAAAATGCAAGGCGTGATTTTTCAAAAAAAATTGTTTTTCTACCTGTTTTAGACGATCGCCAATGGATTGACGAGAAAAAAAATTCGGAAAATTTCCAGAAAAAGATTGCATAGGGTACCTAACCCATGGTTAGTATCCATAAAAAAAATTCTATGAGGCCTCTTACTTCCAAATTCAATGAGGATCATTCTGAAAACTCACTCTACACAATAAAAAAGTTTGCATTGATTTATAATGGACTGGGAGAGAGTTATTGGAATAACTAACGACAACGACGACCACCCGGTATACGGAATTGCGAATCACCCTGTATATGAAATGAAACTGCAATAAACATGAAGACATAAGTCTTTGTTCGTGAAATGTCAAAACTGACCTAAAGAGTGGCTGCGTATTATGTTAAGCAAAAAAATTTTCGCATGCTTTTCTGGTGGTTTTAAATTTATTTTCTTTTCAAAAAGAACTGAGGAAAACTACCGAAATAAAATGCCAGCTAACGATTTTCTGTGCAAATCTGGCTTATTCTAGGCCCTGTGTCAAAGCACACTTGAGAAACATCAAAAGTCAGTGTTTCATCTCCATGAATTTTACAGAACAATAATTTACAGCATCTGTACAAAAAGTTTGCTATCAATCCCTCATTCCCAGTGTCATCTTGGTGCTCTATTTTCATTGTATCTGTGTGCTTCGATCCACGGCTGTGTGTATGTGTGTGTTCGTGATTGTGTATTTTGAAACGATTAGGTTTTTATGAAGTCGCCTTTATTATATTACCTTTTCTAAACGAAACGAAAGAATCGCTTGACTTGGTGTTAACGCCTTTTATGTTCTTTCCTTTTAAATTTTTCATACTTCTCAATTTATTTCTATTCACATCCTTCAAGGATCTCTTAATCATGTCACATAGGAAGACAATAGATACAGCCAAAAATAAATGGTTTTACGGATTAAAACATACTTTTCCGCACTGTGTTCATGATTCTTCAAGAGTTTATGAATTGAATGATGTTTTGATTTTTTTTAACCTATCAGATGACGAGAAAAAAAATTTAAAAATGTTCAAATATTTTTTTGGATTTTTTTTCCTTTTTTTTTATTTTTTTTTAAAAAAATGCAAGGCGTGATTTTTCAAAAAAAATTGTTTTTCTACCTGTTTTAGACGATCGCCAATGGATTGACGAGAAAAAAAATTCGGAAAATTTCCAGAAAAAGATTGCATAGGGTACCTAACCCATGGTTAGTATCCATAAAAAAAATTCTATGAGGCCTCTTACTTCCAAATTCAATGAGGATCATTCTGAAAACTCACTCTACACAATAAAAAAGTTTGCATTGATTTATAATGGACTGGGAGAGAGTTATTGGAATAACTAACGACAACGACGACCACGACGACAACGACGACACCCAAAACCAATACTTGTTCCACCGTTGAGGATGGCGGAAAAGTAATACACTGCTAAGCTAAGCTCGCTTCATGAACTCGGTACAATCGAATTCCGCCTTGTTTTTTGTTAATTTCGACAACGGCATATATAATGAAGCTACGTACCTGTCTGAAGCAAACACGTTTTTTTTTTTTTTTGATACATTCAATTTTGTATTTTTTTCTCCACTACATTATTATGTGCGCAATTTGATCAGCAACATGTAGTATAAAAATCTTTACAATCAGAATAATTTTTCAACTCCGCTTACGCTTCGCTAACTTCGGGGAATACAAAATCTCTGGAATCTGTTTGCGCCATCCACATGATTTTCTCGGCAATGAATACGAAGGCAAGAATTCTATGAGAAACACTTCCATAGGTAATGAAAGTGTTAGAATAAATTCCGTCGTTAATTGATTTAATTGTACGCCGAAAATATCTGAACGCTGAACTGTTTGTCATTTGATTGATGAGATACGATATACAAAGTACGAATCTGTGGAGAGAATGAATATGTTCTTTTGTTTTGTTGTTTTCTCATGATCAATAGTAAAAATTGTCATCATATCATGGCCTCTATGTGTAAGTTTGTTCGCATGAATTTTGTCTGTTTGCATGGATTTGTGCCAAACCAGCTTGAAGCGAACACGTTGAATAACATCTTCTCGATTGAAATCTCTGTGAAAATGAATAATTTTTAATGAATATCATTCATTAGGCATGGCAATAAAAAAGCGTGTGTGTGTGTGTACGTTTGTGTGCACACCAAGGTAAAAATTACTAAAAATCCGATGTAAAAAAGACAGAATTCGGTCGTACCGAATCCACTGATATGCACCGGAGTGGGTGCATATTAGCGTGTCCCAATTATTTTGAATCAAAAATCAACACATACTTCTAGTATCGTCGTGGGTTTTGGGTTGCAATAGTATAGGATATAGAAAAGGGCATAAACAAATGCGTACCTAAAACAAATGAGAGTTCCCAAATTTTACAGAAAAACACCTAAACTTTCCAGAAAAAGTCCTAAGCTTTGCCAGAAAATACCGAAACTTCGCCAGAAAACATCCTTAAATCACAAAACTGTTCCGAAATATACCAAATATGATCTTAAACTTCACAAATTGTGTGTAGATTGCGCGAACGAGAATGAAAAACTTAGGTTAACATTAAACTTGGGTTAACATTAAAATAAGGTCAACATTAATTTGAGTTACAATTACTATGAACCATAATTCGGGGTCATTTTCATAAAATGCCTGCATTTTAAACATTCCGGAAACTTGAAAAACCTGCGATGACCGACCTAATTGATTCTGAGTAGCGTTTCCTCGTTGTCGGATGGTATTAAGCTCAGTCTGCATGGCTTGAAACTGTAATCGTAGGTCATCCATGGTTTCTGATGGAGTTGATTCGTTCCCGTTTTCTTCGGAACCACTAGAAATGCTTTCGCTGTCGGATGAACGGTGCATTTTTGGATAAACTCATGCGAATTTTTAATTTTGAATCCGGATTGGACGTGTTGCCTACGAGACTTTAAAAACCTCGTTTCTTAGCTGGGGTCACCACTTATGGCAAAGTCGGGTAAACTATTTTGAATTTACTTTATTGAAACTTTGACCATTTAATTATTAAATCTAAACAATAGTCTGTAAAGAAATCGATACTGGATCTAAGTTAAACTAGATGTATGAATTCTAATGGTTTGAAAATGAATAAGTGAATAGCGTTGGTAAATGTGCGTGTGAGTTGTTCGACGGTCGCAGTAAGAGAGAGCTCACGTTGCCTGTTACTTTTGCCAGTAAGCTTGGTGCTGTCGAAAATGCGATTGACAGTTCGTTGACAGTTCTTCGAAGTGCATATATTGACAACTAGTGTGAATTTTTCATACAGTTAAATCTCGTCGTTCAGTTGTTTTTCGTCAGTTTGAAATCGACAGTTGTTAAAAACATTCCGGAAACTTGAAAAACCTGCGATGACCGACCTAATTGATTCTGAGTAGCGTTTCCTCGTTGTCGGATGGTATTAAGCTCAGTCTGCATGGCTTGAAACTGTAATCGTAGGTCATCCATGGTTTCTGATGGAGTTGATTCGTTCCCGTTTTCTTCGGAACCACTAGAAATGCTTTCGCTGTCGGATGAACGGTGCATTTTTGGATAAACTCATGCGAATTTTTAATTTTGAATCCGGATTGGACGTGTTGCCTACGAGACTTTAAAAACCTCGTTTCTTAGCTGGGGTCACCACTTATGGCAAAGTCGGGTAAACTATTTTGAATTTACTTTATTGAAACTTTGACCATTTAATTATTAAATCTAAACAATAGTCTGTAAAGAAATCGATACTGGATCTAAGTTAAATTAGATGTATGAATTCTAATGGTTTGAAAATGAATAAGTGAATAGCGTTGGTAAATGTGCGTGTGAGTTGTTCGACGGTCGCAGTAAGAGAGAGCTCACGTTGCCTGTTACTTTTGCCAGTAAGCTTGGTGCTGTCGAAAATGCGATTGACAGTTCGTTGACAGTTCTTCGAAGTGCATATATTGACAACTAGTGTGAATTTTTCATACAGTTAAATCTCGTCGTTCAGTTGTTTTTCGTCAGTTTGAAATCGACAGTTGTTAAATCGCCACACTTCCAAGCTATATAGTTTTGAGTTTTCATAATATTTTTTCCCTCTATTTGGGTTTTCATTTTTTATTTGCGGTATCGAGTATCCACAAGAAAATGTCATCAGCACATGTCAAAAGTTCTGACATTCTACATTAGCGCCATTCGCATGGTCAGTCTAGATACAGCTACGAATCGGTAAACACGTGTTGGTCCAAAGCTAATCTTTGCAGCTACGATATTCAATTTTTGAAGAATAATTCCGAAGTAATTATTATTGATATTTTTACTAACGTTACATTACGCATTTATTTGAAATTCATTCCCAGCGAATTGCAAAGGTTTTACTTTTCCGCACACCCCAATTTCAGATGCGAGAAAAGTAGGGCAAGTTGGGGTAATTTGACAGTCGGGGTAATGAGACAAACGTCATTGGATTTTGGTTATTTTTAATTATGACATCTGTCATATGCCGTAACATGATGATATGGTTACACTCTTCATTTTGTGAGGACAATCACACATTGATACGCATTTTAATCGGTCGTTCTGTCTAAAAACTGATTTTTCAATTTTCAAGAAAATTTCTCAGCAATTAATTCATGGCTTAAAAATTATATTTCCTGGACGTTTAGAAAAGGGTAAATAAAGCTAAATTGATATTTTTCCTTCAATTTTTCGATTTCCAGAATGATTTTGCATGCATCTAAGTTTGATTCGATGACTCGTATTATTATGTTCAAAATGGCGTCATGGGGTAATTTGACAATAATGTGCAATATAGCAAATGTCATCGGGAAAATCCCAAATGATCGTAAAATTCATATTTTGTTGCTGTTTTATTGGGCAATATACTATGAGTCATCGGGAAAATCCCTAATAGTTGCAAAATTTATATTTTTTTTGCTGCTCTCAAAGTTATTCAGTGTCTTTGTGTTCTTCAGTCACCATGCCACGTACATACATCAAAAAGAAGCCGGATTTGAATCGTGATCCGGAATCTTTGATTCAAGCATTCAAAGCCATCAAAATTGATAAAAAATCGGTTTTTTCTGTCGCCCGTATCCACAAAATTCCATACAAAACACTGTATCGGTACCTCGAAAAACTTGATAAAGAAATTCCGGATATTTCAGCAGCTACAGATGATCATTTACTAGAATTCGTTCATTCAATTCCATCAGTTGGAACAAAAACGGTTTGTCGGCATTCATTATTTCAATTTTCCTTGTTGGATTATTATTTTGATTGATTTTGTTTCACAGGTTTTCACCGCCGAACAAGAAAAAGCATTCACCAAGTATTTACTCGATGACAGCAATCTATGCTATGGTTTGAGCCGCAACGAAATGCGACGATTGGCGGTTGAATTCGCGAAAAAATTCGAGTCGATTGCCCACAAAATTGGATTGATAATGGACTTGCCGGCCATGATTGGTACCAGGGATTTATGAAACGCCACAATTTGTCGCTTCGAAAACCTGAGCACATAAGTGCGAATCGAATCAAAGCATTTTGCCAAACAAATGTTGATATGTTCTTCGATAATTTGCAATCGGTTATGCGTGAGCACAATTATGATCCCAAACGCATATGGAATATGGATGAAACCGGCTTGCCGACTGTTCCCACTAAAGTCACAAAAACTATAGCACTAAAAGGTTCAAAGCGAGTTGGTAAATTCGCATCGGCAGAACGTGGAACCAATGTGACTATGGCACTAGCTATCAATGCATTTGGCGGCTTTACTGCACCATTCTTTCTATTCCCTCGTAAAAAAATTATTGGTTTACCCTAAAAAAAAGTGGATTTTTTTTTTATTTCGAGTTATTTTTTCGTTTTCCGGCGAGAAAAACACGAAAAATGGGTTTTTAGAAAAAAAATCCTTTGTGTATGTCGTCGTTGTCGTCGTCGGCATTTTTATTCTGCCTGGATTAACATGAAATTAATTAACCCATTATTTTCCTAGTGCTTTGTTGCTTGATTCGTGTACAACTTCAGTTCAGTCGATTTGTCAGTTGTCATAACGAGTTCAAATGCCACCGGAAGAAAATGTTGCAAATATAAATATCTATTTCCCGTAAAATAAAATATTTCGGTCAATTTGACATGAATGGCCACATTCTTTGGTAAGCGAATTATAAGCAGCTCAACCGACCGCATTCAAATTAATGTTGACTTTATTTTAATGTTAACCTAAGTTTAATATTAACCTAAGTTTTTCATTCTTGTTTGCGCAATGTATCATATTTGGTATATTTCGGAACAGTTTTGTGATTTAAGGACGACGTTTTAGTAAGTTTAGGACGATATTTTGGAATATTTCGGATGATTTTTGGAATACTTTTGGGAGAATTTCGGACCGAACCCCGTTAATTTTCGGACTAATTGCAGTTAATTGTTTGGAAAATTTCGGTTTTTGGGGGGAAAGTTTCGGTGTTTTCTGGCGAAGTTTCGGTATTTTCTGGCAAAGCTCAGGACTTTTTCTGGAAAGTTTAGGTGTTTTTCCGTAAAATTTGGGAACTTTCGTTTGTTTTAGGTACGCATTTGGGCCACCCAAAGAAAAGCGTCTAAGAATCTTTCTTCGTCTTCATAGCGCGGAAAGAGAGTCCGTGTTTTCGCTTGAGTCTTTATAGTTTTCAAGAGAGTATTATTTGAGCAAGATACAAAATTCATGGCGACTAGATCATAATTCCGTCGCACAAAACTCAATTCTATTTCTGCGATGCGATTTTTCGAATATTTGAAGTTTCCCTTGCAAAATCCCGATTTTGATCAAGTACCCAACAAATTTGTATGTCTCCCAAATAATACTCTCTCGAATACTCCAAAAAATTGAGCAAAAATACGGACTCTCTTTCCTTACTATGAAGGCGGGGAAAGATTTTTGGTCACTTTTCTTTTACTATTTCATCCCAAATATCACGACGATCCTAACTATTCAAAATAGTTGGGACACGCTAGTGCATATCCCAATATTGGTCCATTTTTAAAGAGTTTTCAGAAAAAAAAATTTAAAATTTTGAAAAAAATATGGAAACTTATCATATTTTAAACTTTTTTTTATAAATTTTGAAATTAAAATACGGACTCTCTTTCCTTACTATGAAGGCGGGGAAAGATTTTTGGTCACTTTTCTTTTACTATTTCATCCCAAATATCACGACGATCCTAACTATTCAAAATAGTTGGGACACGCTAGTGCATATCCCAATATTGGTCCATTTTTAAAGAGTTTTCAGAAAAAAAAATTTAAAATTTTGAAAAAAATATGGAAACTTATCATATTTTAAACTTTTTTTATAAATTTTGAAATTATTTGGAAATTTTATTAGTTTTTGAAAAATTTCAAAACTATCAGGAATTTCGAAAATTTTCAAATTTTTGAAAACTACGAATGTTGGCGAAAAAACAGTGTTAATAGTGAAAAAATACCAAATTGAATCGGATTAGAAGAAATCAACAATTTCCAAAAATTTCAAAGATTTACGAAATTTTCGAAATTTTCAAAAATTTCCGGAAATTTGTGAAATTTCAAAATTTCAAGGAGTTTCTAAATTTTCGGCACTTTTTAACATTTTTCAATATTTTCAAAACATTCGTTTTGAAATACTTTTTTCAAGGGGGTATTAAGTCAATTTCTATTCGTCTATATGTCTTCTATTCGTCTCAATGTGTGTCTACGATTCCTTTTCGCCTTTATGCGTCTCTATCAGTAGTGTGAGCTATGTATGTTCTAGCACAATTGGTACATTTAAATGCCTGTGCTAGAACATACATGTGTGAAGAAGGGAAAGAAGAAGAGGAAGAGGAAGAGAAAGAAGAAGAGAATTTTTTTTTCTATGGATGTATGTTCTAGCACAAGCATTGGCCATATATGGGTCTATTGTTTGTGCTAGAACATACAGCGTACGGCGAGATAAAGGAAAAAATTTAAGCAATTTTTGATTTTATTGTTTTATGGCCCGTTTAGCCTAGCTATTATATATGTAGCAAACAAAATATCCAAATATTCGAATATTCGAGTGTTATTGCATTTGTTTTGGCATTAATGGAATGGAAAAATATGGTATGGATAATTTTGTTGCATTTTTTCCCAGTAAATCATATTTTTCAATTTCATCAATGTCGGCAAATGCAATAACATTCAAAGGATAAGACAAGTATGAGAAATCATATTTTCAAATATGCATTTCGAAATAGGCAAAATAGAGAGAAGGGTCATTTACGACTTTATCACCTATATGCCGCATGCTTGAAACTTACTATTTAGTTTATTACCGTAATTATGTTGTAGTCATCCCAAGATCTGTTGCCAAGTAAGAAGAGCAAAAAGTAAGAAAAGCAAGAAAAGTAAGCCAAGCAAGAAAAGTATAAAAAGCGGGGGAAAAAAATAAATGCATTCGGTTTAGTTGCAAGATTTAAATTATTTTATTGACACAATTGAAAAGAAGAAAATTTCACGAACAAGCAATAAAATGAATCGATAGCTATTGAGCAAAGAGTTTAAAAAAAAGTATGATGAAAAGAAAGAAGAAAAAAATAGAGAGAAAAACTGAAAAGAGAAGAACAGAACAAACAAAAACATTAGTAATATGAAAAAATTGAAATGAGACCGACACTTCAAGCAAACAATACCAGAACGAAATACTTACCTATAAATATACTGGATGTGGTGCAGTTTCCATTTGCCGTCGGCAATCTGGACACTTTCCCAAACGATGCCCGTTCTGGTCATAAAGCCTTAAAAAGCATGGTAAACATAATAAATGGCCGCAACCCGTTGATAAAGGCCGTCTGTTTCCGACAGGCTCTAAACAAATTGGACATTGTTTGCCGTTATCCAATGTTGCATCAATTCTAAATGGTCTGGCTGCTAATTCTCGTAATCTTACGATATTATCTTCGTTCCGTCTCCTCATTTCATCCTCAATAGCTTCAATTATATCGAGTTCGCGCCACAATTGGTATTCCTGCCGAACATCGTTTCTGATCCGGGGTTCTAATGCACGTCGAACCTCAACGGTAACGCGAGCCTCAATTTCCGCGCGAATATGATATTCCAACGCGGTTGTATATCGTCGGAATGCAATTGGTGAGTTTGATCGGGATCGGGATCGAGAACGTGATAGTGCGCGTCGTGGCTGTTCACGTTGTGGCTGTTCGGCGTTTGGCTGTTCGCGATGTGGCTGTTCGCGACGTTGCCGTTCGCGACGTTGAGCTCTTTGATGACCACGTCGCATATAGCTCGGAACCATTCTTATCTCATCAGAGTTCTCGAATGGATTTTCTTCGAAGTCGCTATCATTTTCATCGAGCGAAGTTCGCCATCTGAACTCGACCGCCCATAGGAAAGTGAATTTCTTCACGCTCCAATCAAACCCACCATGAACCAACACATCGGCTGTCTCTTCGCCTGGTGCAGGTAAAACAAATTGAAGCAAATCGAAAGGCGTCAATCGAGTATTTTGCCTCAAATGTTCAAGGCATTGGATCGCGAATCCGTTTTGCTCCTCAAAATGTTTATTCATTTCTTCGGCAAATAAATTATTTACCATTTGCCGATAAGTTAAATTACGGCGGCTACGGTAACGCAAAGCCGTTTGAACAGCTGCAGAATTGAATAAATGAACGAAAATAGAGGCGAATGAAGAGAAAAACGAAGCAATAGAGCCATAAACCATAGGAAGAAAAAAAAAGAAAAAAGGAAGAAAGAAAGAAGAGAAAAAAAGAAGAGAAAAATAAGTTAAGCGAAATATGACAGGTATACGGAATGACATTTT
>GL502304.1:2727-18641 GCA_000149185.1 Mayetiola destructor
CTTCTTCTACTTCTTCTTCTTTTGATATTGCTCTAACAATGAGCGCTGATTTTTTACATTTCATGAATGAACCGCGTCTTGAATGCTGAACACGAGCTGTTGCTATCCGAAGTGAAGACTAGTTTTGCACTGTGAACCAGTTTTATTTCTCATTTTTATCGCATTTTGCATTTAAATCTGTTTCGTATTTTATTTTCAATTGGATTTAATTGATTTTGTTTTTCTTATTCGGCAATTGATCAGATTTGGTACATAATTTATGTGATTCCCGTTTATAGACCTCTCACTAAATCCATGAATGGCCATCAGCAAAAGTTGATTTTATTCTTTTACCTATCGGCAGTTTTTTTCTTTGTTTGCGATTATTTTTTTTTTATTATTTCGGTTGAATCGACGAAATGAATTAATGTCTGTTTGTCTTTGTGTTCGCTCGTTTAGTCGGAGCTAAAACAAATGGAAACTGTGAAACGACACAGCAAAATGGGAATCCACCGACGCATATACCGAAAACGAACAGCGGGTAAGTTATGAAAGAAATGAAAACAAATGACATAAACATAAAAAATCTTTCAACAAATTCGTTAAATGTTTTAATAAATGTTTTCTTTTCTCTTTTATGCGTTTCGTGCCGTTTTTTTCTTTCTCTCTCTTTTTCGATCTTTAAAATTGTAAAATAAAAGCGTACGACAACAGAATACATGTAAAATACTGGCAAGTCCATATTCAATTCAAAATCACATAGCTGGTAATGGTAGTATTGTTGCACCAAATGGGCCACCGCCACCACCAACCAAGCATTCAATGTTGGACAAATTGAAATTGTTCAACAAGGAAAAATCGGATCGTTCATCCAAAACGCAAATATCAAAGCGAACCAGCTCAAGCAGTGGATTCTCATCGGCTCGCAGTGAACGCAGTGATTCCAGTTTAAGTTTAAACAATGATCAAACACCAAATACCAAAATAACGGGCATTCCCATTCAAAGTAATTTAAAAAAACCGGAAATCCAGACAAAAATCAAATCCAAAGTGATGACATCGTCCACAAAAAGTGGCAACAAAGACACATTGACCAAAAAATCCGACAAAAAAGACAAAAGTCCGGCTCGAATGTCGGCCGATATGAGTGACAGCAAAATAGCTATGCCAAAATCACAAAAATCTTCAACAAAAATTGAAAGTAAATTGAAACCAGTTGCGTTGGCCAAACAACAAAAATCAATGGATCCAAATCGTTCGGATGGCAAAATGAATTCGTCAGCGCAAATGCCACCGTCAAAAACCAATTCACCGATAACAAATACACAAACCATAAATGCACAAAATGCAGTGTCAACCGGTATACCAAAACCGATGGCTGCTATTAAAGGCACCACAAAACCACCGTCAAACATACATAATCAAACAAATGGTCAAAAATCAACGGACCCATTCAATGAAAACAATATCAAAAATGACAAATTATTATCGGACATATCGAATCAAAATAACAACATATCGACAGTGAATCAAGATAACATTGGTAAAATGCAAATTATTGCACCAATTCTAATCGAAAATGCAGTCAATCAACAAATGCTTGCCAATCATTTGCATATGCAACAGGCATTACTAAATCAACAAAACATATCAATGAACGATAGTTGTCATTCTAAATCAACACACAGCTCATCAACGGGCACCGCATCCAATTCCAGTGAATCGGGTCTTATTTATCGGCCCGCATCCGATGCAAGTGTATCCGATACGAATTCAATGCGAACCAACAATGCACCGCTGTCACCAACAAATAAAATGATCCTGATAAATCAACGGCACAAACATGATCGTTTTGGTGCGATTGAGAAAGACAAAAGGAATGTAATGAAACCCACATCAAGTCAATCAATTTAACGGTAGAATGAACGCAGAACGCAAGCAAATGCATCAAAGAAATCATTTCATCACCATTCATTCTCCACTCTTTGCAACTAAACCAGTTCAGCATCCAAGTAAAACTCAAAGCCAAATAACTGGAAGGCAAATTTAAATTATTTGCATCTTTCAACTGAATATAATATGATTTTTTTTGTGTGTGCGTGTCATTTCCTTTTTATTCTCTATCAATGTTATTCAGCTTCAGGGCTTCAAGGATTAATGCATTCCGATTCGATTTCATTTTTTCTTTTTGGGTGAAAAATTCGTTTGTGATATAAAATGCGATGATTTTGCTAATATATTGACACCATGCACACATAATTTAAAAGATGTCTGTCATAAGAATTGACTTAAAATTGCCAACAGCGAAACCAGCCATGTATATATATGGATGTCGAGTGTGTAAGGGGGTTCTGAATATGATGAAATTGAATTTAAAACTTTTGGAATTTATTTAATATTTGTAAATACGTACAAATGCTTATTATCGAATACAATACGAAATGTTTAGAAAATGAGACATAAAGAGGGCGACTAGTTGAATGCATTAGATGTAGATATAAAACGGCATTCAATGCACGATGACGATAATGAAATTGTGCGGTTTTAAATATTTGTATTAAAACATCTTTGTTTGCATCGTGAATGCGGTTGTTCAGTCAGTGATTCATATTTTCGATCCCTTGAGACATTTTCCGGGGTTGAATTTATTGTGCATTTGTTTTTCGTGCTTGGGATTTGTTATTATCGTTCATTTTGAATTTTGGTACCGTTAAAAGATCTTGTACCGTATTTTATCGTTTAGTTTTCAATGCGGATCGGCAAGAGACCGAGGGACAAAGGATAATTTTATGTTATTTATGACAATTGAAGCTAGATTATGTTCAGGCATAAATAGATATTTACATTACAAGTGCCCGCAAATGATGAATACAAAAGTTTTTTTTCAGTCGAAAAAGGCTTTCACACCGATACGAATCACGACGGAAGGAAACTTTCTTTATCCGTTTTAGTTTTTGGGGTTTGATGATGGAGTAAAAAGACATCAACATAACATATAATACAACAGAAGGTGCGAAATGTTATAAAATACGACACAAACTTCAAATGAATCATTTCGCTTGAAAGCAGGAAAATGAATTCCTTTTTTTTTTTGCTTGTAACAATACACACAGAGAAAAAAGAATCAAAAACGAAAGTTTGAGTAATTTCTTTTATGCTTCATTCTTTCAATGCACTTAACTAATGACACACTCATTGTCGCACATTTATCTCTATTTTGTACGATGTAACACATGTTCACTATTCACACATTGGAACACTCCACCAAAATGTACAATATTACACTTTGAAGATGGTGCAAAGCTAAATTCAAATATACAAAGGCATTTTGCCAATCCTCATTCAGAAAATACAAATACATTTGACATGAATGGATGCGATTACAAATAATATAATTTGGTTTGCCTATTGTTAGGCGTTTTCAAGTCGATGGAGCTCCTTTGGAATGGTATTGATTTCATTGCAATTCATAGTTGTATATTTTATGTCTGCTTCATGTGGTTGGATGGTTTGTCGGATATTTTAATTGCACACACAAAATATCATTAAAAGTGTATTTCGGCAGTGTACGGTACGTAATGTGATTTGATTATTTATTTGGGTGTGTTATGTTGCAAGCAATGTGTGCTTATCAATGGCAGACATTCGGTGTGTATCGTATATGAAAACATAAAACGCATTCGAATTTTCGTTTGTTTGTTTGTCTATGAACTGTTTTTGTTTGTGTAAATGAAGTCAGTACGTGCTCAAAGAGGCACTGCGTCAACCAACACTCAACACACGATAAAATCGTTTTTTCATTTTTTTTGGCTCATTTTTCTTTTTATCTCAAATTGTTGACGGCCTCTCATTTATTCCAACATTTTTTGAACATTGCCACGGCTGTGTCAGAGGCATACACCGAATGTGTGCGTCTTTTTTTTCTTGCTTATTTAGTTTTTTTTTGTCTCGCCAAAAATGTAAATGCATCGACGGTTCATCGATTACAATTCACACTGTGAATGTCAACACATAATCATTTTTAACTTTTAGCATGCACCGGCCGAAAAACTTTAGACGACACACGGTACTGTTTCCGGTTATTTTTTTTATTTGCCCCCCCACCACCATCAAGTCGATGCGAAGTTAATATCTAACACTCAGACACTTTGCCGATGAAATTATATCGATGAATTTCCAATCAAAACGAACGATGAATAAGAAAAAAAGAGCGAACGAAAAATTCATCATTTATTCCATGCACATCGTAATATCCAGTAGCCAGTATACCCGATGCTCGAAAAAAAATAAAAATAGAAAAATGCACATAAATTGATATTATAAAATCATCAACGAGGATGCAAAAAAAAATATAAGATTGAAAACTTTTTCAATCCGCTTGGTCAACAATTTCGCTGTGCTGAAACTTGAAAATGGATTTTTTTCCTCTATTCAATATTTATTTATGAGTCATTATCCACCCGGCAAATGGAATATTGAAGGCAATATCGAATTTATATGGAAATGTCGTAAAAGTTTTTGAGGAAATGCTTAAAGTTTCAATGAGATTGAGCACCCACAGTTTAATGATGATCCGGACTCCGGATCTTATAGTTAGCAAAATGGTTCAAACAAAATGGTTTGGATCTCGGATAAAAGAAAACAGCTTCGATTCAACCACATATCATTTTGATCATTTTTCACAACCCTTGTGTGTTTGGGCTCTCAGTAGCGCACATTTGTTGCATGTCTGTCTGAAAATCTGCTCTCCGAAAGAACAGCCCGTTGAGTAATTGAGCATAAAAACAAAATTCCTATCCACGTTTTGTATTCCATTCGATGTGCAATGTTTGTATCTCATTTACTCATGACAGACTGTCAGCGCATACGCAGTTGCCCTCGCATAATTTTTAGCGGTTATCAATTCGCATACATGCAAATCGAACACATAACAGAAAATATACAAATGAAATGACTCACTCAGTCAGTGGTGTGAACAATCGAGTATCCAGTACTCAATATTGTGTGTGCATATTTCGTTATATTTGAAACATTAGTTTCTACACCAACACATCAAATCTCATATATATATTTGTTCTTTCTGTCGCTCGTCACACACAAAAACCTCCACAATTTTAGTTGAGTTTTTTCAGTTGATGAGTTCACGAGTTCTGCTGTTCCTTAACGAGTGCCCAGAGAAAAAGAATTCCAAATTATTTTCCTTTTTTTTACGTTTTATCATTTTGTTTTGTTTCATTTCGATTTCAAACTCACTTTGGCGATGTGAAAAAATAAATAAATACTCGACCAAACTATTATATATAGTCAATATTCATCAACCGGATTCGATCAAACTGAGAAAAAAAACAGCCACCCAACGAATCTCATATTACATGTTTTTTTTATATATTCCGGTTTCGATTCCAAAGCAAAATGTTTGAACGTCGCTGTTGAAATTCATTCATGAAATCGAATTTCGCATTCATTTTATTAGTGGCTTTGATCGAATCAAAAGCTTAAATGCAAATAAATAGTGCGCTTTTTAGTTTACTAAGGAAACAAAATATTTATAACGCTTTGAAATCATTGCCTTAAAAATAACCGTTTTCAAAAAAATCGAAATCAGAAAGAAGAAATCAAATCTTAAAAATAAATTTAATCAAAAATCCTGATTCTTGTTTGTTTTTCGTGTGAAAATAAAATTGATTAATCGTTATTTATGTGCTAATTTGATTTATTTGAATCCCTGTCCCTCTCTTGGATACGAGGGTGTTGCTTATTTACATTGTGAATCGCTTTAAAATTCGAATTAAAATTTTCTACGTAAATAAATCCTTAAACATTTGTATACACAAAAAGGAAAAAAAACCGAAAATAATTTAAATTTATGACCGCGGACCAACCATAAAATTATGCAATTATTTTATTTTTTTATGAAAAGCCATAAGAAAATTATTTATGGTGAGAAAATACGTCGAGCTTTTTATTTTTGGAATTTTAATGTGTTAACCGATTTGGGTGCTTCAACATTGGTTGAAAAATTGCATCGCATTTTATGTTGTCCAGCTTTTACTGCTGTACTGCATACTTAATACGTTATATTTGTAAAGTTTAAGTCGCATATTGTAATACAAGTTTGATTCGGTTTTACTATTCGAAAGGAGAAGAACAAAAAAAGAGATTCCACTCACAGCTGAATGAATCGCTGAATATCATAAAAGTAAAAAAAAATTATATTCTGAAACCGAGAATTCAATTTCCATTGCACGGAAACGAATCGAAAGGCAAGACGAAGAGTGGAAAGTACGAGGAAAACATTTTTACATCACGAAAAACGCAAAACAAGAAAATTGTGTCGTTTTCTGTTTCATCTGACGGCAGAAAAAATGGAAAAATGGAAATATTGAATAGCATTTCCGACTGAATATTTGAAGAGGAATCGTCTTTTATGTGCTCGTGCGTGAATATTCTCGACGGCTAAAGATAAAAATAGAGGTACATATATTGCTAACCAAAAACTTGCAGCTACAACCATTTTATCCACAAACCACCACCATCACCACCACCGACCATCAAATGAAAGCCCAAAGACAATAAACTTGCTGTTTCGTTGGAATGCAAAGATAAAGGCGAAAATGTGCTCATCGCTGATTGATGTGAATGGTGTGGAATAGTGAATAGAGGAACAAATGCCATTTATGTGATTCATTCGGTTTGTTTTTAGTTTGTCATCATCATATAAACGAACATTTTATGCATTCCACTTCAAATGCATTCTACAAACAACAAAAGGAATCTCAATTGCTCTTCTTACTTTGAACAATTAAAACGATTTTATATCCGAAAATATAATTCCATAAAATTTGTCATTGCATCGCCAAATTAAATCAAATCGCATACATGTGGATATAAATGAACTGTCCTGACATTGTGTACACACAATAAATTTTACTATTGAATAAACATTTGCAAAGTCTCATACTCTCACTGTTCTGTGTGTGACTCATTTCATTCGAATATGTAATGCTGCTTGCTGCTATAGCCGTCTATATAAACATGATATAAATTCAATATGCTCCCATTTGAACCATGAACAACAAATAAACAAAATAAACTGACATAATAAACTGACTAAATCGGGAGTTAAACAAAGATTGACTAGAAATTCAAATAATAAAAAAAAAACAATCGCCAATTTGATTTTGTTGTATGAAAAAACGATAAACAACAAATACAAACGGAAACTTCATTCCATTTCGATTTCACACTTTACAAACCAAATTGATCAACTGCTGAATAACTTTGAACGGGCACTTGGTATACGACAAAATATTGGACGTGGCCCGGTGCAAAGCCTTTGAATATATGCAAAAATTCATTGTTTTTAACAGACACTGCGGTTACGCACGAATTTTATTGGATTCGTTAACCACTGCTTTCGTGAGTATATTATTATGTCATTGTTGTTGCTATTGCAGGCTTTTTCTTTTCGTCCATTGTGTGCAGCTCATGAGCTATGGACAAGCAAACACGCGACAAACCTGCAGTTGATAATACATTATGCATTATAATTTGAATTTGAATGTAAAATTTATTCACTTGGAAATTATTGTGAGGGAAAAACAAAGGAAAGCGTTGAGCAATTGATGTGGATCATCAGGTTCATTTTAAACAACAAAGCATTTTATTAGGCTGATTGGAATATTTTGTATTGATAAAATTTTCAAGATATGAATCGAATGACTGAACTAATTTTGGTTCAATTTTGATAATTAACTAGGCTTCAATTAGAAAATTATTATTTTCATTGTGCGTCGAATCTCCATAGTTAGTTATGATTGACATAGATTCATAACAAAGATTATGCCATGAGCAATAAGACATTTCATTATTATATGAATAGGAAATAATTGATATTTGAAGTTTTCTATTTACAAATTAATTTTCTGGATGAATGATCTCATTTGGATTCAAGCAACGGCGTTTGGCGTACCATATAGCATGCTAGATAGATGTGCTTTTTGAAAATTAAACTATAAAATCATAAATTTCTTCCAAATCAATTGATGGGCATGGAGTACACATCACTTCAGCCTTAATCATTTCAAGCATTTTCCTTTAAAAACACATTAAAATATAAATTTATTATTGGCAAAGAGCAATGTAGATGTTAAATAATGGGCACGCACAATTAAAGTAATTGTTTTAATTAATAATGTTCCGGCGTTCGTTGGCCATTTCCAATTGGCTGAACGCCTTTTTTTAAAATGGAATTGTATCGCAAACTTCGTATCAATTGAAAGAAATCGGCGAAACGAGCGAATTGAGACAAAATGCAAACAAAATCAATTTGTTGAATAATAATAATTATCACGATTGTGGTTCGATTCATGTTCATGATAAAAAAAAGAAAAAAGAAAAAAATAGAATCCAGAACGCCTTATTGTATAAAAGCGTTGGTTCGATCTGGTTCTGTCGACAACAATTTTGGTAACTAACACTGAATACAAAATACTACAGTCAAGTGAATAATAATTTTTCTGTTCGCCCTTTTTCACATCCTCAAAATGCTATTTATCTTCTGCACTTTGTTTAAATTCAATGTCTAGACATTTTGCTTTTCGAAATTTTCTCACTGTAAACTGCATTAAACTGAATGTGAAATGTAAATTTTCGGATGTGAAAACCTTTTTTTTTTTCTTCGTACGCTCAATTTCCAGTTCGATGGTTAAGCACAGGAATTGCACAAGATAAATCCATTTCAGTACATACCAGTTAAAGTTTGTAACATGGCGTGTGTGTGGTCCTGATAGGTTTCATTTGAAAAATATTGCCATTCTCGATGTGACTTCAATTCATGGACCGAATGATCAGGCAATAGAATTTTTTCCGAATGCCTAATTCGATTATCCATCGATTGAGTAAATGTATCGTCGTGGAGTCAATAGCAGAAGCACTGATTGCTTATCTTTAAAATCGAAACCGGTCAATTTTCTACAATAAATAATTGAATTTGGTTACAATAGATGCACGAAGTCTCCGACATGCAATTTTATATTTGAAACATTAGTTTCTACACCAACACATCAAATCTCATATATATTTATTCTTTCTGTCGCTCGTCACACACAAAAACCTCCACAATTTTAGTTGAGTTTTTTCAGTTGATGAGTTCACGAGTTCTGCTGTTCCTTAACGAGTGCCCAGAGAAAAAGAATTCCAAATTATTTTCCTTTTTTTTACGTTTTATCATTTTGTTTTGTTTCATTTCGATTTCAAACTCACTTTGGCGATGTGAAAAAATAAATAAATACTCGACCAAACTATTATATATAGTCAATATTCATCAACCGGATTCGATCAAACTGAGAAAAAAAACAGCCACCCAACGAATCTCATATTACATGTTTTTTTTATATATTCCGGTTTCGATTCCAAAGCAAAATGTTTGAACGTCGCTGTTGAAATTCATTCATGAAATCGAATTTTGCATTCATTTTATTAGTGGCTTTGATCGAATCAAAAGCTTAAATGCAAATAAATAGTGCGCTTTTTAGTTTACTAAGGAAACAAAATATTTATAACGCTTTGAAATCATTGCCTTAAAAATAACCGTTTTCAAAAAAATCGAAATCAGAAAGAAGAAATCAAATCTTAAAAATAAATTTAATCAAAAATCCTGATTCTTGTTTGTTTTTCGTGTGAAAATAAAATTGATTAATCGTTATTTATGTGCTAATTTGATTTATTTGAATCCCTGTCCCTCTCTTGGATACGAGGGTGTTGCTTATTTACATTGTGAATCGCTTTAAAATTCGAATTAAAATTTTCTACGTAAATAAATCCTTAAACATTTGTATACACAAAAAGGAAAAAAAACCGAAAATAATTTAAATTTATGACCGCGGACCAACCATAAAATTATGCAATTATTTTATTTTTTTTATGAAAAGCCATAAGAAAATTATTTATGGTGAGAAAATACGTCGAGCTTTTTATTTTTGGAATTTTAATGTGTTAACCGATTTGGGTGCTTCAACATTGGTTGAAAAATTGCATCGCATTTTATGTTGTCCAGCTTTTACTGCTGTACTGCATACTTAATACGTTATATTTGTAAAGTTTAAGTCGCATATTGTAATACAAGTTTGATTCGGTTTTACTATTCGAAAGGAGAAGAACAAAAAAAAAGAGATTCCACTCACAGCTGAATGAATCGCTGAATATCATAAAAGTAAAAAAAATTATATTCTGAAACCGAGAATTCAATTTCCATTGCACGGAAACGAATCGAAAGGCAAGACGAAGAGTGGAAAGTACGAGGAAAACATTTTTACATCACGAAAAACGCAAAACAAGAAAATTGTGTCGTTTTCTGTTTCATCTGACGGCAGAAAAAATGGAAAAATGGAAATATTGAATAGCATTTCCGACTGAATATTTGAAGAGGAATCGTCTTTTATGTGCTCGTGCGTGAATATTCTCGACGGCTAAAGATAAAAATAGAGGTACATATATTGCTAACCAAAAACTTGCAGCTACAACCATTTTATCCACAAACCACCACCATCACCACCACCGACCATCAAATGAAAGCCCAAAGACAATAAACTTGCTGTTTCGTTGGAATGCAAAGATAAAGGCGAAAATGTGCTCATCGCTGATTGATGTGAATGGTGTGGAATAGTGAATAGAGGAACAAATGCCATTTATGTGATTCATTCGGTTTGTTTTTAGTTTGTCATCATCATATAAACGAACATTTTATGCATTCCACTTCAAATGCATTCTACAAACAACAAAAGGAATCTCAATTGCTCTTCTTACTTTGAACAATTAAAACGATTTTATATCCGAAAATATAATTCCATAAAATTTGTCATTGCATCGCCAAATTAAATCAAATCGCATACATGTGGATATAAATGAACTGTCCTGACATTGTGTACACACAATAAATTTTACTATTGAATAAACATTTGCAAAGTCTCATACTCTCACTGTTCTGTGTGTGACTCATTTCATTCGAATATGTAATGCTGCTTGCTGCTATAGCCGTCTATATAAACATGATATAAATTCAATATGCTCCCATTTGAACCATGAACAACAAATAAACAAAATAAACTGACATAATAAACTGACTAAATCGGGAGTTAAACAAAGATTGACTAGAAATTCAAATAATAAAAAAAAAACAATCGCCAATTTGATTTTGTTGTATGAAAAAACGATAAACAACAAATACAAACGGAAACTTCATTCCATTTCGATTTCACACTTTACAAACCAAATTGATCAACTGCTGAATAACTTTGAACGGGCACTTGGTATACGACAAAATATTGGACGTGGCCCGGTGCAAAGCCTTTGAATATATGCAAAAATTCATTGTTTTTAACAGACACTGCGGTTACGCACGAATTTTATTGGATTCGTTAACCACTGCTTTCGTGAGTATATTATTATGTCATTGTTGTTGCTATTGCAGGCTTTTTCTTTTCGTCCATTGTGTGCAGCTCATGAGCTATGGACAAGCAAACACGCGACAAACCTGCAGTTGATAATACATTATGCATTATAATTTGAATTTGAATGTAAAATTTATTCACTTGGAAATTATTGTGAGGGAAAAACAAAGGAAAGCGTTGAGCAATTGATGTGGATCATCAGGTTCATTTTAAACAACAAAGCATTTTATTAGGCTGATTGGAATATTTTGTATTGATAAAATTTTCAAGATATGAATCGAATGACTGAACTAATTTTGGTTCAATTTTGATAATTAACTAGGCTTCAATTAGAAAATTATTATTTTCATTGTGCGTCGAATCTCCATAGTTAGTTATGATTGACATAGATTCATAACAAAGATTATGCCATGAGCAATAAGACATTTCATTATTATATGAATAGGAAATAATTGATATTTGAAGTTTTCTATTTACAAATTAATTTTCTGGATGAATGATCTCATTTGGATTCAAGCAACGGCGTTTGGCGTACCATATAGCATGCTAGATAGATGTGCTTTTTGAAAATTAAACTATAAAATCATAAATTTCTTCCAAATCAATTGATGGGCATGGAGTACACATCACTTCAGCCTTAATCATTTCAAGCATTTTCCTTTAAAAACACATTAAAATATAAATTTATTATTGGCAAAGAGCAATGTAGATGTTAAATAATGGGCACGCACAATTAAAGTAATTGTTTTAATTAATAATGTTCCGGCGTTCGTTGGCCATTTCCAATTGGCTGAACGCCTTTTTTTAAAATGGAATTGTATCGCAAACTTCGTATCAATTGAAAGAAATCGGCGAAACGAGCGAATTGAGACAAAATGCAAACAAAATCAATTTGTTGAATAATAATAATTATCACGATTGTGGTTCGATTCATGTTCATGATAAAAAAAAAGAAAAAGAAAAAAATAGAATCCAGAACGCCTTATTGTATAAAAGCGTTGGTTCGATCTGGTTCTGTCGACAACAATTTTGGTAACTAACACTGAATACAAAATACTACAGTCAAGTGAATAATAATTTTTCTGTTCGCCCTTTTTCACATCCTCAAAATGCTATTTATCTTCTGCACTTTGTTTAAATTCAATGTCTAGACATTTTGCTTTTCGAAATTTTCTCACTGTAAACTGCATTAAACTGAATGTGAAATGTAAATTTTCGGATGTGAAAACCTTTTTTTTTTTCTTCGTACGCTCAATTTCCAGTTCGATGGTTAAGCACAGGAATTGCACAAGATAAATCCATTTCAGTACATACCAGTTAAAGTTTGTAACATGGCGTGTGTGTGGTCCTGATAGGTTTCATTTGAAAAATATTGCCATTCTCGATGTGACTTCAATTCATGGACCGAATGATCAGGCAATAGAATTTTTTCCGAATGCCTAATTCGATTATCCATCGATTGAGTAAATGTATCGTCGTGGAGTCAATAGCAGAAGCACTGATTGCTTATCTTTAAAATCGAAACCGGTCAATTTTCTACAATAAATAATTGAATTTGGTTACAATAGATGCACGAAGTCTCCGACATGCAATTTATTCATTTTACAATTAATTCAATATTTCGTTCATTTTATTTGCTGTTTAATCAGATTATCTACTTCCTTTGTCGTCATCGTTGTGGGTGTGTGTGTGTTGGAAAGAATTAAATGAAAGAAACATTGTAATTGAAATACTAGTGGCTCCGGAGTCCGAACCGAGGCCTGTTTATTTTTTTTCCCCATTCTCAGAGATTTTCGTTTTATTTACAATTGAACAACAGGGCAACAACAGGTCGATTGCTTTGTTTAAGTTTTTACACAATTCAAAATGTTCAACGTTCAATATTTACTTGTTTGTAATATTCAGAATCCAATACCGTACGTTTCCACTTTTGTTTGCTGTCCTTTTGCATTAATTTTTTTTTTTGTTGATATTACAACAACCATTCACCACAACACGGTGAATGGGTTTCACTGCTCCGAGTTATTATTTTCATCCATCGTGCCATTAAAAACTCAATATCACTGCGACTATGGGTTTGGATTCTTTCTTTTGTTATACAACAGCCGGTAGGGAAAGAGTAAAATAAAGCAAATATTAGTTGGAAACACACACACACACACGCACCGAGAATGTGTTCGATCTACTGAAAATGAAACTATACACAGGCTACATGCTGTACATTGCTGTACGCTGTTGGTCGTATGAAATGTGGCGCGCGTATTTAATGAGAGCACCAGACTATGAAACATAACTATATGTGCATCAAAGTGTAGAGCCGATTTCATTAATTCTCATTTTTATGATAATCGACAGGAAAAGAATGTATGCTCATGCTTTCAGTACTAGCGATATTAAGGCATTGATAATAATGGGATGAAAAGAAGAAAAAAAAAATGAAGATAAAAAGGCCTGTGCTAGTTTCCAGCATCCACTTTGTGAACACAACTTCAATTATTTTTCTCTTTGATTTCGCTATTTTCAAAATCACAGCCCGGCCGAACGAGTATTCCACCTATTCAGGGCTCGGGGCTTCTTCAACGTCAATATTAATAAAAAGTGTAGCATCCAAACAAAAGCCGTTATTCCAAATTGTATTTTTTGTTTTCTTTGCAATGGACAACCACCAACAGATCGTAGCTTTGCTTACATTTTATAATATCCAACCATTTTTCTGTTGTCCTTTCATTTTGTTCGAGTCCTTCATTAAAAATGTTCAACTTCAATTTTTATGTTTTTTGTTGTGTTCGTTGTGTTGTGTTTTCATTTATAATTATCATCATAAAGTGTACAACAAGCATTGAATATATATAGAGCATATTGAATTGCATAATCCATGTTCGAAAATTGGCACACGTTTTTAAATCCCATTTCCGTAAACGTTTGTATGATATTCCGATTGCTGTTGTGTTAATAAATGGAACGCCATTAAAATTGAATATATTTGTATGGTTGGCGCTCGATGTTTATATTTAGGGCAAATCACCAACCACCAATCGATAGGAGAGTTTTCATTTGATTGTGAAACCACTCGAATGACACATCCATTGAAAGTTTGTTCACATTGCAAAGCAAACATGCAAATCGACTATATTTATTAATAGGAAATGTCATCGATATAATCTTTAATCTTATTATATTTCAACTGAACTAACATGGAAAACATAGCTTAAATGGCCATTCGCCGGACAAAAAAAGAATATCTGTGACAATGACCAGATCAATCAATGCATAAAATATTAAATAAAATCGCAATTTCTAATTTGGTTTCGTTTTCTTCTGTTAAATTTTCAGATGTCGTAGCAGTCGTGGTGAGCATATGGATAGTGTTGGTCTGCAAACGCATGTAATGGACTTGAATTCAGGGAATCGTCATCGAAGCCCATTGCCACCACCAGCCAATGGTGCTCATCTATCGAATGGAAATGGAAGTATTGAACAATGGCCAAAACTTGCTGATCAATCAAATGGACGCGAAGTAAGAGCATTTCTCTTTTTTCTTTTGAACTTTTCTAAGCCATTTTGTTTGCTTTTTTCTTGTGTAAAACTAAAATTATTATTTATTTCTTGTTTGCAGTCATCAATGAGTCCAACGCCACATCGTAAAGATAAAGGTTCACCAAGTCATTCTCGCCGCAATTCATCATCGAAGAATCCTCAAAATCGTGCAAAAAGTGCACCACAAAACTTTAGCTACATCAAACGTCCAAATGGAACGATGGATCCAAATCAACAAATATACGGAACAAATGGTGGACGAACGGCTCACGTATCGGCTGTACCACGTTCCAATAAAATTAAAGTGTCCGGCGGTACACAAACTTGTACAGCCGATTTACAATCAAAATTGCCAGCAAATGTACAGCATCGTAGTTTTTCATTGACTGGACCGAGTGCGGCACAGCTTAGCCAATCGATACGAGAACGTCTGGCAAATGGAACTCATAGTTTACCAAAGCCAGGCACCGATTTATCTGTCTTCCAGCATCGGTAAATATGACTTGTCATTTTCCTCCTTTGCAATTCGTCTTTATTTATTTTATTTTTTTATGAAATATATTGAAAATGAAAAAAGAAAAACTCATAAATTTCTTCCCGACATAATAGAATGGCAAATCGTGGCTCACTCAAAATGATTGATGGCAGCTTGTCAGATACACAAACCTATGCTGAAGTTAAAACAGACTATAGCAGCTATGCAATGTGGTTAAAACATAGCAACACAACAAATAGCCGTTTATCAGAAGGTGATACTGTTGATATTACTGGTATGGGAACACCAGCCACAACACGTACACACAAAATGATGCAACGTGAATCATCATACACGCAAAGTCCACGTTTAAATCGAAGCAACAGTATTAGGTGAATGATTTGAAAACATTTTTCCAATGAAATGAGTGAAGAAATTTTTGTTTTGTTCCTTATTAGAAATATATTGATGAA
>AEGA01014448.1:0-10303 GCA_000149185.1 Mayetiola destructor
TCACGTTTCGCAAACTTTAACCACATATTATGCTGAACTGCTGGCTCAGAAAATCCATTTGACTTTCCATTTGAATAAAATGCATAAGAACATCAATTCAAGTTTATGAACCGACATGTGGAAAACTTGCAAACACAGTTTGAAGTAATCTGTATTCGTGAATGGCTTGTATTCTTCATGGTATGATCGTTGTATGTTTTTCTTATTCGATGGATTGCCGTATCATGTTCATTTTTTGTTTTTTGTTTTTTTTCTTCTTCTTTTTTTTTTGCATTTTCTTGCTTTTGTTGCATCAATTGATTTCCGTTTTTGATTCAATAGTTCACGAACCAAACTAGTTAAATCAACTTTTTGCTTGTAAGATTTCGATTGATAGATAGAATGCGCCAAGCGATCAGGATACTTTACCAAAACATTCTGATGAATTTAGCAACACTGAAATGTGGCTTTGTCATCTTCATTAGTTGTTGTTTGCTTTGTAGGAAATTTTAAAATAAAACGCTGGCATTATGCTTATCATTCGTAAGAAAATCTGTCCGTCACGTACAATTTTTGTGAACATTCGAAATGTTGAGAACATTTTTCAGTGTTGAAATTGGAGCTTTTACAGATGTTTGGCCAATACTGCAAAAAAAAAAAAACAACCGTTCACATTTAAATTGTAACTGCAGATTTAATGATAAGGTTGATTTTTATCTGAAAAAAAAAAATTAATTGATCAAATGACGTCATGATAAATTCGATAAACAACCATGCAAAATGGAATATTCTAAATGAATTCTGATGATAAAAGTTATTGAATTCTTCGAATTATTACATGTATAATGTACATTTGTACATTCAACAATATTGTTTTATGATTCGATTTGGTTTGAATATCTCTGAAAAGTGTTAATTTTTGCACTTATACACACACAAACCGTGCCACAAATGTCAAAAATACAATCTAATTTGATTCAGAATTGTGTAAAAAAGGGGAGGAGCTGAAATCAAGTAATGCAAAAGTATCTTATGTATGACGAATTCACAATTTCAGGTTTGAAATCTACAGAGTTGGATTCTTTTTCAATGTAGCAAACAGTATATTTATTGAGCTCAGTTCTCAGCTACAATTTTTTTCATATCTCAAAATGTGTTATAGTTTGGGTGCCGATGTATGCATGTGTTTAATAAAAGTAGATGAACGTTAGTTAAATTACTTATGGATTTGAACAATATTCAAAGAAATGTTTTCCCGCTTTTTGGTTATTGATCTAATTTGAATATGCAAATCACTTGAGCCATCATTTTAATTCAAAAAAAAAAAAAAAAATGTTTTGTGCTACCGCTTTTAATATCAGAAACATGCGCAAAATCCTTTATTTCGCAAACGGAATCGATTGACGGTATCCTTTGGCCATGCGATGCGGTCAAAATATTTCCCCACGTTTGACATTGGAATTAATTTCAGATTTCCAAAATTGAAAGGAGGAGTTTTTCGACTTTCCCGTTGTATTGACTCTCGTCTTTCGATGATTTTTCTTCCTTCATTTCGAGAATTATTTTCAATCTCAATGACAATTGAAAGGGCCTCGTTCTTATTTAAATTTCTGATTGTTGAGCATTTTGTGTATTGTATAATATTCTCAATAATACCGAACCGCGAATTCAGACAACAAGACTCATACATCTATTTATTTGGGAAATTTCAGACGATATGTGAAACATTGACGTATTTCAATTCTCTTGTGTCCATTCAATAAAATTGAAATTTTATTTCAAAGCTTTTCTTGCCGATGCCTGGTAATTCACTGCTTCCATGAAACTGTTTTTCGTATTCAGTTCAGTTGAGATGTGATGAAACATATATTTTTTTTTGAAATTTTATTACGATTATAATTTTAATCCATCGAATTCTTGATTTTGTTTTTTAATTTGAGCAACGAGCGCAAATGTTCCGATTCATGCCTAAACATGAATTAAACGTATTATCATCTGAATGTATTTATAAATGTGAATATCATTCATGAAAAATAAAATATAAAATCCCCGAATGATGCATCCTATTTTTCCCTCAATTTTAATGACATGTTGTTAAAAAGCAATTTGTCGTGTTTTGTGCATAACAAAAAGAACCCAATGAAAGAAGCCAAGAAATCCAATGACCAACTTACCTACTTTGGAAAAGAATTTTCAATGGGCTCATTGATTCTAGTATAATTGTGTGCGATAATTCTTGAAAATGTACAAATATTAGCTAAATATCAATTTCAGTGCGTATTATATCATCTATCGGTTGTTCATGCACAAAACAATCCATTAGACAATGACATTTATAACATTTAACAATAATTATATGATAGAAATCATTCATTGCGAAAATATCTCGATGCAGTGTATTGAGAGCGATCCTATTTTAAATTTTGGATTTGATAAAATGCCAGCATATTAATATTAAACGTTTTAAACAGAGCATTTAAAAATCATTCCGCTTATCGTATTATAAATAATATATTGAGAACGATGAAGAGACAAATATCGTCTCAATTTATTAAAAAAAATCCACAATTTGTTTACATCGATAACATTTTATATCTAACGCATTTTTTGTATACTTTCTTTTTCATGTGCGATTCGATAGACTGGACTAGAGCTGAAAGAAAATCTAGCGTCAGGAACACCATGGGCATATCCTTATCCATATCCATACGATCCATCACTGGGGCCATATGCATTCAATGGGTAAGAGCTATTGAAACTCTTTTTTTTGTATTTTTTTCTTTGTATTCTTTCGGCTTTCATCTATCTTTGGAAGTTTTTTTTTGTTTTTTGTTTTTTGTTTTTTTTTTTTTTTGTAGATCATATTTAGGTATAAACGTTGTCGAAGAAAAATTTCAAATCGACATTTTCAGATATCAAAAGATAGATAACATTAATCATAAATTTTAAATATAAGTAATTTAGAATAATTTAATCAATCGCATGGTAACGGTTAGAGATCCAGAAAATATAATACTAAAATAACGATGATGGTGCCTGTCAAAAGTACTTTGCCACGCTAAAATGTGTCCAAAGAATAAAGTTCAAAATTATTGTAAAAAATAAAAAAAATAAAACCAGCACTCAATCCGATCGTACTGAATTCACGTGAATGCACCGTCGGCCGTATCACACTCGAAATTGAGCAAATAGTCCAAAGAGGGGCTGTTGGTCCCTTTCCGTTTTTTTTTCTTTGTTGATGACGAAAAAAAAATGACGAAAATAAAAATTCAAGTATTTTTCTTCATTATTCGATCGTAATCAATCGCAGTCTACTAATGGGACTATTTCTGCTGACCAAAATTCAACAAAAAATAATTACAAAAAAGTAGCCTAACATTCAACGCAAAGCAAATAAACCGATAAAGAAAACAATCTCAGCTAAAACAGAATCATTATATGTATAATGTATATCTATTTAATAGAAGTGAAACCACTCAGTATACATAACTTTGTTTGAATGATCGATTTCCAGTCGATAATATTAGCTGGTTTTGAATATTAATATTTACAGTTGAGTTAAAATGGCATTTTTTTTTTTAAATGTGGAATGAAAATGATTTACTTCAGTTTGTCATGACAAAATGAATAAAATGTTTCATCAGTGATAGAAGCAAGTGTTTTTAATAATTTAAATTTGGATGAAATATTGCGTTTGTAAATTATAAATCCTTTCAATATCCATTTTAAGATCTGTGAAAATGACTTAACTAGCAATTTGTATGTGACACAACAAACTACATATGTTTTGTTTTATATTTGCACGAAAAAAAAAAATAAAAAAAAATAAAATAAATATATATGTGAATATATACATGTATATATAGCAGTTTAGTGAAGAGAAGCGTTGACGACGACTTGTTATTTATTTTTAATAATTCGTTGTCATGGCGATAAAACCCGTCGGCGAAAAAAAAACAGCATTGATAACAACAATAAGAAATTTGAACAGCATCTGAATTACGAGATGCTGAACAGCAGCGACATTTGTTTTAAAGAAAATAATCAACAGTGAGATGTTAGCCAGTGAGTGTAGTGAAATTGACAGCGCCACTTGTGTTTTTGCTAGAATTTTTATGCGCTATAATTATTAGGTAGATATTGCAACGATCATTATGGAAAAGCGTTGAATCAAGCGATTTCAGTTATTTTGCGGGCAATTTTTAGCGAATTTTGGGCAATTTTATATTCTTGATTGTTTTTTTTTTTTTTTTCTTTAATAATTATCACTTTAATTCACCGTCGGGAATTTAAAAAATAATCTCATTCTTCGAGTTCTCACGTTCAGTGATCAAACGGAAAAGTACAAATGAAAAAGTCTATTTTCTTCTATGCTCAATTTGAGTAAATTTTCCGTTTTCGATATTCGTAAATCAACAATACATAGTCGGCCAATTTTCTATCAAAAACAGAAAAACAGAAAAACAGAAAAGCACATTCTTCAATATAAATATATTCTATATTAAAACCATTGAACAAAAACCCTGGAGCATTAAATATGACCACCTCGAATACCATATGATTATATAAATTAACCGATTATGATGCCAAAACATACGACATATGTATATTATTATATTGTACATAAAATGGCTTGAAGTCATTCTCAAACATTCTTCGTTGAAAGAGGAGTGGCTTTTTTCATTAGGTGTAGTTAATTATTATGTGGCACGGTGTTCACTGTTCACCTTTTCTCTTTTTATGTTAACGAAAGACAAAATAAATATTTACTTTTTAATTGAATTTGAATTCCATGTAGTCACCATTCACCATATGAGCCCTGCTCTTTTTGCTTATTTTGTTGTTATAATTATTGGATTTGAATTGAAAAACTCGCATTTTCCAATGAGTTCTGATTTGATAAATAGCAGATTTGAAAGGATCTGATTCAGATTTATTTCAATATAATGTTCTGAAAACTGAAAATCAGGTCACTCTATATTAAATTTTAAGGAGAATATCATATGATTCTTTCAATTGAGCAGTAAACATTTCTTTGGACGAAAGTACTTTCATTCCGTATCGTCGCCGGTATTTCCTGGATATTGTTTTATAAATATTAAATAAGTGCATTGACTTGCTTCATTGATTTCAATACCATTTTAAGCATTGGGAAGAGTGTACACAGTTTATACTAAAAATATTCACTTCGTTTTCGCGTTTTTTTTTTTTTTTTTTTTGTAAAAATATGCAAAATTATTTTAATTTCCAATGGGGATAGAGTCAATCGTATTTATAATTTGAATTAAATTATAGAAATTGAAAGCCGACTAACCGGCCACAGCCAGATTTCTTTTTAATAATATTTTGTTTCGGGTCACACAATTCTTAAAACGAAAAAATATCAAATTTATAGTCGAAATTTGGTCAAAGTTAAATTGTTCAACTGTATAAATAAACATTTAAACATTTCTGAAAATTATAAATGGACGATTCATAATCAATTTTATACATATGTAGTTTGGATTGTGTGTTTAAATTAATTTTAAGCAGATTTTTGCCGTTCGAAGACAAATGTGTTGTATGTAAGTGGACAGAATTGGTTGAACAATGACACTGTATTTGAGTTGACAAAAATGTGGTCGCTTTTATTGAAAATGATGAAATGATTTCTAATAAGAGTCAACAGAATAGGTTCAACATCGATTTTCCAATAACAATGAACTAACAAAAATATCAATATCATTTCCGCTTTCTCAAAAAAATGTAGACAATACATTTTCCCAATCTTTATTTGAAGAAATTTTGTTGTATTTGTTTGGCACCGAAGACTGCACCCTATTTACCGATAGATATGGTTGAACAGTTTGTTTCAATGAAAATAGAAATCGTTTGGTTTTTTGCTAATTCGTGGAAAGCCCTTCCAAAAAGATTGATTTTTTTTTGATAACGTTTATTAGAATTTGCCAATTTTACATACATTCATTAAAATTTTCCTTCATTCATACATTCTTTTATTGTTGTTCCCATGCTAATATGTTTCTACACAATTTTTCGACGAAAGTGAGATCCAATCGCCTCCATCAATTGATACCACCACTGGGAATATACGTATTTTATATGAAGAAGCAAAAAAATAAAAAAAATATAAATCAGATTGTCTCGTGTGTTCAACGAACTCATTCATCGTTAATGTGAGCAATCTGTAAATAAGGAATTGCAAATCAGATGGAAGCGTGGAATCTTAAATATGGAGTGCTTCCAATTCATTCCCAGTTTTTGTGCAACCATATTTAAGTGCATATGCATGTTTTTGTAAATTTTATTATTATTTCTCATTTTCTTTTTTGACATTCATTCATTATTCCGACATTTTTTCGAAATCGAATGCGTTTTCTTTGGATATATTTCGATCTTCATCTACGTTTGCACCTTTACATGTATCGATTGATATGCGCGGTCGAGCTTTATTCTTTTCGTTTCGTTTCTTTTTATATCTGTATTACATGTATGTATGAGAATAAATATTTAGATTTCATGGACCATGGGCTATTAATTCACTGGAACGCACAGAATATATGCTAGACCGCAAAATGTTTAAATTTGAGAATGCAAAATGTTAAAGCGGTAGAAGATGCCATGGCAAATGGTAAACCGCCAAATTCGGAAACACATATGAAAAAAATGTTTACAATAAATAATAAAAGAATTGATGTGCTAATGTTTTGCTATGAAATCAGCAACAATTAATTACACAAGCAAAAAAAAACACATGTACAATTGATGATACACCAAATTTAAGCTGAAGAACAATATTCATCAATACGTGCAGTTTGAACATCAATTCAAATCAGAATCAAAATAGAAGTAAAACAAACAAACGAAAATTTCAATTTGAACACTACGTATCAATATTGATGCATAAGATGGTATCTGATGTAGTAACGATATTAGTGTGATGTATGTTTTTGATGCTACCATCATTACTGAATCATTCAATGAATCCGCTTGGAATGTTAATTTAGACGCCAGAGATGCCGAAGCGCAATTATCTGTGATAAAATGTTTTCTTGGTTGTTGTTGTTGTTGTTGTTGTCGTTGTCGTTGGCATTGTCGTTGTTGCGCAAGTGTTTGTGAATTGGATTCCAAGTTCTCATGGTATTTCTTCTTGTGCCCAATTAAGATTAATGCACTACAATAAAGCAATAAATGAATTAAAAACCGAAAAAGGAATCGATAAATATATATTTAAAGAATCACCGCATCAGCCATTAGCTGAAATAAAAGTGGATAAGTATCATTTCTTATCTAAATTGTTATTCGTTTGGCATTTGGGTTCATTCTACGTTTAATATTCGCACGGTTTTTGATCGACAATCGAAAATCGACAATCGACAATCGGCAACCATCGACACAAACTGGGCCCATTTTCCTAAATTTAATACATTCGTTGAAAAAGTAGTATGTGATGGACGGTTTATTGATTTTGGTGTTGAGCAATAAAATTTAGGAAAAAAAACATATAAAAATGCATTCACTTTGTTTGAATTAGTTTTGATAAACTGAATATTTGCGTTGCGTTGCGTTTGACCTTTTATTACAAACATTCAATGTTCAATGTTTATCCAGTAATGAAGAAGAAATTCTAATAATAATAATAATAATAATGATTATTATACTGAAATATTGGTCATTCTGCATCAATGGATCGATCGATTCTCTCCCATAAATGCATCAATAATCAAATAATAACAATAAAAATTGAAGATTTATGCCATTTGACAAATCGCATACATGTATGTAAACACAATGCAATGAGTAAATGCATAGATATTTTGTAGACACGAACCTATCCGCCTATTTCGAGCAACAAAATACTATAATGTATTTCGTGACTTTACGGATTTCGTATACATGCTACATGCTAGCAAATGTTTCATTAACGTTGCAATATTATTATTCATGTTTCGATAAACAGACGATTTGTTTGCCTTGAACTGTGAAAATTCAATTAGTAATCAAAATAAACCTAATTGAATTAAAGAGATCTAGCTAATCGAGACGTAAAATGATTTGAAAATATGTGTTTTTGTGAACGAAATTCATGCATATATTGGATGTTCATTATCGACGAGTTAGAGGATTTTTTCTTTGTTTGGCTTTAGACGCCTATTTTAGGGCCATAGTATCCCCTGAAAGGGAAAGGTAATGGTCATCATCATTATTCAGTATGTATACTGTATACTGTATACTACAAACGGGTTAATCGTAAATCTAACATTAAGTAATACATGATTGTGTTACACTGAATGCCACTGGTCAAATCCATTAATTGCGAATTTGCTTGTAAATTACTACATAAAATATGTCTCGAGAACGCTTACATTATAGAGTATAGGACATTATGAAAAGATATTGACATAATCAATGATCATCGTTGTTGTTCAACAAAGAACGACCTGCAAAATGTGACCAATGAGAGCAGAGAACCGATTCATTCGGTTTTATTTGAGTAAAAAAGAGACTGATATAGGTCACATCGCAGATGTTCTAGGATCTGAGCATCTTTTATTTGAATTTAGAATATATATATATATATATATTTGGTACCGAAGTAGATTTAAATGTATGTTCAATGTTCAGCACGAAGACACATTTAATTCATGTTTAAATTCAAATATCTTTCAACAGATACGGAATGGAGTTAAACGGTGCTCGGAGAAAAAATGCAACACGAGAAACAACAAGTGTGCTCAAGGCATGGCTTAATGAACACAAAAAAAATCCTTATCCAACCAAAGGTGAAAAAATTATGTTAGCGATTATAACAAAAATGACATTAACCCAAGTATCGACGTGGTTTGCGAATGCACGCCGAAGATTGAAAAAAGAAAATAAAATGACATGGGAACCGAAAAATCGTGTCGATGATGATGATGCGAATATAGTTGATGATGACGATGATGACGACGATGATGATGAAGGTAAGAGCCACCAAAGTTATTTTTTTTGTTTGTTTTTTTTTCGATGGTAAAATAGTTAAGAAAATTGATCTAACTGAGCCCATCGAGGTGAATGCTTCTCCTTTACGATTTGATAAAAATCCATCTGACATTCAAATGATGGTAACAGTTCACAATTCACATGCAAAGATAATTTAATAACCGAGCAACATGTTGAAAGTTCCGATTTGATTTTAACAGAAAAAAAAATTCCCCTCTATTTTGTTATAGACAATGATCAGGAGCGAAAGAATGAAAAAGATTTGCTGGGTAAATATGCTTTTCCTTTTCAATACATTTCAAAAAATTATCAGAATTGATTTGAATGTGTAAATTAGACGTCAATATAATGGCATTGTAAATTTTTTATTGTGAGCTTTTAATAGCAATCTACATGCCGATTATATCAATAACGATATCGAGTTACTGACCTTGAATTTGTATTTCTCTCCCATTCAAAAAAAACAAAAAACAAAACAAAAATCCAGATTCTAAAGACAGTGGAACCGTATCAAGTGAAGATGGTGATGTGAGCCATCAAAAAATGCAACGCCTCAATGAATCTCGGCCCGGTAGCACATCACCAGATATTTGCATTACAAATACGAGACCAACCGGTGGAAATTATCCATTATATCATCCCGCTAGCTTATATCATTATCGGCCACCAATCGATATGAAACATACCCCTGGTGGTAGCACAAATCATAGTTTGAATAATAAACCACGTATATGGTCATTAGCCGATATGGCAAGCAAAGATGAAAAACATTCAACCGATTCAAAAAATTCATCGCAAACCACTTCATTATCGGGCTTATATCCATCGACGGCCGGCAAAATAATATCACCATTACCAAGCCGCATGCATTATACACCATTTTTCAAACCAGATTTAGGAAAAGATATATATAGAAATTTCAACAATACAATACCATCACATATACCCGTACGGCCTGATTACGCATTTTTAGAATCATACCAACGTGCACTAGAATCTGTGCATCCATTAACATCAGCTATTTCAAAATCTATAGAAACGAATGATAATCAGTCATTCGCTCCGTTGAGCCTTACAACAAATAATAATAACAATAATAACAATAATAATAATAATAATAGCAGTGGATTGCCGCCCGCTGGAGTATCACCATCAGCATCTAGTACATCATCATCAAGACCAGAAAATTCAACGCCAATTTCAACGTTACCATCGACAATCGAGGCCAATGTAGTTATTCATTAACTTTTGATGCCGCCTCAACTATTAACTCATTTATGAAAATATATTTAAAATCGATTCTATACGTGTAACAGAAAGCAGGATGGAGATGATGAAAATG
>GL502306.1:39521-50080 GCA_000149185.1 Mayetiola destructor
TTACACCTGAAAATTCTAGAATTTTTTTTTTTCATTTAATCGCATTAAAACACGATTCTAAGGCAAGAAAAAACATTTTTCAATTTATTCTCAATCTCCCAAGGTCTGAAAAGGAATAAAACCGAGGGGTTGCCAACTATGAAAACATTAGCGAAATGTCAAAAGTACGGAAAAGTATGAACCACTGTAGAAAGTTATTTAAATTCCGTAAGGCTGCCGCACTGTATTCGCATGCGGTAACACTTTTCTACCTCCTTTGTGTTTGTTCGCATCTCACGTCATTGTATTAGAGAACATAAAGTAATTCTGTCAATGCGCAACGTAATTGAGTTTGCTGTATCCGATTTCTCTTTCAATTCCGACATTCGATACAGTTTAGCCGAAAAGATTTCAAATATCTACAACTAATTCGTGTCATTCCAATTTATTTATATTCATAAATGGATTCGGATAAAAATATTATTGTTAAATTGACTGCCGAACGAACATCATTGATCCAAGAACTTGTTTCAATGAAACGACAGTATCAAAAATTGTTTTTAAAATTCGAAAATCAGTGCCGAGATGTGGAAAATTTCACGACCAAAATAGCAAGCCTAGAAAATCAGAATAGTGAAATGAAAAAAAAATTGAATCTCTCGAAAATCGCTGTTCCAATGATTTGCAAGCTGAAAAAGAAAACAAACGACTTTCAGCTCAAGTGCAACAAATGAGACGTGAATCGAATTCGAATTTTTTAACACCGAAGAAGACTTCAGATCATTCGGACAATACTCAAGATGAATTCAAAGAATTTGAAATTGAAAAAATTTTGAAACATCGCGGCCGAAAAGGGAAGAGAGAGTTTTTGATTCGATGGAAAAATTTCTCGCCTGCACACGACGAATGGATAAAAGAAGACAATCTCCGTTGCCCAACGTTGTTAAAGAACTATCTTTTTGTAAACAATTTGAAGAAATAGAAATTTAAGAATAATAATCGATTTAATAAATTACTCTCATTCGTATTTTGGCTATTTCAATTTGGATTCCTTTCAGTATTTCTCCGTCTTCTGTTACAACGTCAATGTGTGCATTATCGCTTGTCAATGTTCTTTGGGTGGTCTTAGGTGCCTTTGCACTTCTTCATATAATGCACAACGTGTATACCGCGCAATCATCTCAGATGGAAAAGTCATTTTTTGTTGCCTAGTTTTATTTTAAATTTGGCTAAAATATCTTAAAGACACAAAAGATGGAAGTTACAAACGCAATACATTATTTTTTCAACCGAATTGAAGGAACAGGTCCAAAAGTACCATTTTATTTGAAAAATTGTTTGATGTAAGTATATTTTTATGACAAATATTCTTCGTTTGCGTGTCAAATTTTGGTTGTTTAATTTTTGATTTTATCTTGGTAGACTTCTTGGCTATGCAAATTGTTCGTCACTAAAAAAAGTAATATCAAGGGACTTCGATCACATTGAGCAGTTTGTACGCGAAGAGTTGTTGGAATGTCTTAAAAACAAATGTGAAAGAAAAAAATCAGAGTTGAATCTGGATGAAATGGAGTATTTTTTCGGGATGTTCACTGATAATGCGAAAGATTTTAAAATTATGCGTGGTGAACGATATCTTCTGGAAGAAATAGCAGAGCACTTGAACGATCTTCATAATTCTTTGGGAAGGACCAAATTTAATAAATATTTTGAGCCACCGAAAAAATACCAAATTAGTGATGACGACACCATTCAGACATCAGTTGGCTTATTTTACCGTAAAGCGGATGAACATAAACAGCAAATTACACGACCAAATTTCAACGCCGATGTCATGACTCTCGATCTCTTGAAAAAATTGAAAGTAATTTTCACAGAAAAAGGATCTTTGAAACCTGTGCGTGAGATTAATGAAAACATTATGGATATTATTGATACAGGCACTGGATATCGTGCCGATGTTATTTGTGTATTGTGTGTCGGAAATGATTCCGCACAAGAATCTTTGCCTCAAAAATTTTCGGTACAGTGTTCATTGAAAAATTCAAAATATTATTGGAATACAACGAAATTCAAAAACCATGTTAAAGGTCATTACAATAAGCCACAAGAAGCCGCAACTGAAACTTCGTCATTAGCCCAGCCACAAGTCCAATACCAACAGATTGAATGTGCTACTAACGGATTAGAAGTTATATCTGTGCCGATAGTTGACAGCAGCATTTTGCATTTAGAGATCGTCAAAGTGGATATCAACAATGAAATCGAATTGACATCGTTTTTGTTTAATCAATTTTCTCATCAAACCTCAAACATTTATGAGGCAGTGCTAACAAATGCTGAATCAATGGTGCCAATGGCTGTGGAATTAGAAAAAAAGGAGCCGATGACAATCAAAGTTGTCATAATTGATGGAAACGGCGATTGTCTTTTCGATGCATTAGTTTTACAATTAAATTTGGTGAAGGCAGGATCCGAAATTCATCGCAAATTGACTGCTGAATTACGGCATAAAGTGGTCGTTCACATCAAGAGTAACTTTGACCATTATAAACAAGCTTTAAAAAGTAGTGTTCTGTTTGAAGCCGAAAAAGACGGTGTTGAATGTGATCAGTCTGATGAATCGTGCATGGATTTCGTGAATGAAAAGCTATCGCAGTCTGGATTTTGGGGCGGAAAAGAAACTATTCTGGCTGTCTCAGGTCTATGTCATGTCAACATAATAATTTTTGATGAAAATGAACGTTGTGCCATTTCGAATCGATTCAACGCGTCGTACAATCGATCAGTATTTATTGCTCATCGGGATGGTGTTGGTAAGAGTGGTGTACCAAATCGAAATCATTTTGACAGCATTGCAGAAATCAATGAAAGTCTCCTCTACAAATGTGCATCACTTCTTGCCCGACAGGAAATAAAAAGTAAATTTATTGAAGTTTCTTGAGCACGTCATAATTTTATAATAATAAGACGGTCAGATAAATAATAAGAATTTCTTTTAAAATAAATAACAAAACAAATAAATTTTATGAATAATATTTATTAATCGAATGGAAAAATAAAGAAAGTGCAATTAATCATTTTTTGATCAATCTTTTGCCAAAAACACACACATTGGGTTTGTTAATCACTCTCGGTTTTTTTTTCGTTGTTTTTTTGGACCCATAACTCTGTAAATGCGGTCACTGCTAAATTTGTAATTTTCTTTTCTGAGAAACCAAACAACTGATGTTTTTTTAAATACAATTCGTGGCTCACCTCCAAAAACCTCAACATATGAGGAGGTTTCCGGAATCGGTCCTGCTTTGAATTTGAAGGAATAATTTTTGAGGCAAGCACGAGCTAGTTTATCATATAGTTCTACTTTAATGTTGATGTCAATTTTCATTTTTTCTTCAATTTTTTTCGTTGAAACATATGGTGGAACTTGACAAATACAGCTTGAGTTCTTTGCAGCTTTATTTCGTCTAAACAATTGAAATTTTTCTAAATCTTTCAACGCTTTGGTTTTGCATTCCGAAATGATTTTTATGATATCTGATTGCGAAGGGAAGTTACATTCCTTGTCAGTTGAAGGAGTGATCTTACATGATTTCAGAGATTCCGGGAAGTAGAAACCCAAATTTTTGTCATTGCTAATTTCATTTTGCAACTGAATTCTGCTCACGCGATCTGTGAATTCTTTTGTGCTACAGTTGACAACAGTAGAATATGTCGACGTGAATGATCGGACCTGGCGATAAAACGCTTCACATGGCTGGCTACAGAACAAGTATGGTATAAACAGATGAGTCAAATTTTTCTCCTTCAAATACAGTATCATTGAAACCAGGCTATGAGCATTCAATTCAATGCAGTAATAGCACAATGATGACATGAAATTCTCTTTCAATGTTAATCCAGGTTGTTTAGAAACGTAATGTCGCCATATGCGTACAATAAATGCACCATACCACATCTTTTCTAAGCGTTGAATGGGTAATAAATTTCGATCCATGAGAGCACTTATGAAATCTGACAAAATTTGCAGAAACATGACTGTAGCATCACTGCCTTCAACCGAATCATTTAGATATTTTATCACCCTGTAGTCACAAATTCTGAGAACTGAATTGAAATTTTGTTTGTCGGCTGGATCTAATACTGAATTAGTTAAAAGATGTTTGTCTTTGTCAAGTTTCTCCATAACCTCTCGTACATGTTTTACACGAATGAAAAATTGTCCAAATGGTAATTTGTCGGGATTATCGATAGTTTTCAAAAATAAGTTCCGTAGTTTGGTTCCGATGTGTGGGTAGTCTTGGATGCAGAATGGTAATTTGAGTTCAGTATTAGTCTTAAATAAATCCTGACCCGGAAATTCAAGTGAACTGCTGCCCAAACCTGAGATATTACGCATTGCGCTATTATATCGCGGATCACTGTCAGAAGAAAAACATAAAACAGCAATCCCAAGCTTTCTCAGTTCGTCTGTTATATAGTTCCACCTTTTCGCAACATCGTTTGATGTATATCGATTGTCAGAGCCGAATATTAATAAACAAAATGGTTGAGAATCTCCTAACGGCTGTGCCATAATAGTATTCATGTAACTAGCGGTGATGAAATTATCCGAAAAATGTGTAACCATTTCATGTACAGATCCTGCTTTAAAAACAAATGGAATAGGCATTCCATTAATATTGTTGGTTGGTAAAACGAAACCCATGATTTGGTTGGTACGAGAGTCATATTGGAGCCTATTTTCAACACGCGTAGCATCTTCAGATAATGTAACCCACATCGGAAGTGATTTCTCTTTCAAGTAAACCAGAAGTTCATCACATCTCAATTCACCTTCCACTATTGCATGATCTGATCGATGAATAAATTTATTGGTTGAGCTGATTGATGGCAAGGCCCCTTTCAAATTGCCTTGAATTGATCTAAATCCTAGTGATCCCGATAGCATGCGATTATAAACAGCAAACTTCTTAATATCATTCCCATATCTATATCCTTGCTTCGGTCTCAATGCATTTTTAGCTGCGGTTTGCTGAATCTTGGAAATTAGGTTATTGGCAGGAAATGCGACGCTCGATTTATTCACTGGAGGGATTCGTTCATTTTTATGAATTTTATCATCAAACCACAAATAAACTTGCTCCGATCCTGATGTAATGGAATCATTTTGAATGCAGTCGAACTTGGCCAAATTCTCTTTCAAATTCAAGGACATTGAAATAATTGTTTCGCGATCATTTTCAGTGAATTTGAAGTTTTTTACATCTGCAGCAAATGTACCAAAAAATCGGGATCTGCCGAGCTCATCCAATGTAATGTTCAACCGGGTGCATTTCTCACTGAGTCTTTGAAGTAATTCAGATCGAATGAATTGTTCCACGTACAGAATATCGTCTCTGCTCACTCTTTTGAATGCATATTTATTCGAGAATCCACAAATGCTAAATAGGAGATAAAGAACAATAGATTTTTCGAAATGTTTTATGAAGACATTTCACTCACTGGAATGCATTTTTGATATGAGCTGGAACGAGCCCCTAGGTCACATTTGCTCCTGAGTTGTCCTTGAGCCGTTCATAAATTTGTTTGAGGGTTCACTTTAAAGATAACCCAAAACTGTTATCAGCTAATCATCAAATTCTATTTTGCTCAATTATAAGCTTTTTCTCATATTTTCTGTTATTCATAGTTAAAAAACTTTTTTTGTGGGTTCACTTACAAGTTAACCCAAGAGAACCCAAAATTGTTATCAAAAAATTATTAGGTTCATTTTGAAACCATTTTTTTGGTAATTCAATTTAAAAAATTTAGAATTCAGAAAAATAAGAAAAATCAACCAATAAATAAATCTGATAAAATGCCATTCTACATAAAACGAATGAATTTCTGCTTTTATGTGAAAAATCTAAGGTTTAATAAAGAAGAGAGATTGTGAAAAGCTGATTGTAAGCATCAAAATATTTCTTTTGCTTCTGAGTCCAATTTGGGTTCCATTCAAAATGGATTGCTTAAAAAAAAGAAAACTATTGGGCAACAGACACATTTACGAGATAGGTTTATCACCGATTGCTGAAATTGAAGATGGTAGGTATATCTGAAAGTTGAAATTCATTTTCACTGGATCGCAAGCTCCTGATATTTTCTGTTATTGATACTTAAAAAAAATGGACAAAGAAAAGGTTCACAATTTATTTGATTTTGAATTATTGTTTTTATTATTTCTTTACTGCAACAAAACGTTTAAAATAATTGGTTAAGGCAATATTAATTCAATTTGTTTAGTGGAACGTATCCTATTTCACAAAGAATTTGTCTTTCTTCGTTCAATGATTCTCTAAGAATCCTTATTGGCGCTCATTGGCACTGAATTTGTTCTTCTATATAGATTTTTTTGTTTCTGTTTAATAAACAACGAAATAATGTGAAATATTTGAACCGCTTTATTAACTATTGTAAGTTTAATTGCTGTAACCCATTTGAGTCAGAAAAAAATTTGGAAATTTCTTTTATTTTATGAATTTGGTTGAATGAAGAAAGAATATTTGTATTGAATAACATCTGAATTCATATGAAAATTGAATTAAAATTGAATTGATAACGGAGTTTTATGCACTCATTGCTCATGGTTCCGTGAGTATTTTTACTGACACCCTCCCAACTGATCAAGAGATTGTTATCAAACAATTTTCAACGCTTTGATGATTACTTTTCGAAGAAACGAGACATCTTGTGGATTTCTGCATCTGAAGTAATAATAATAAGGGATTTAATATTTATTTATGTTTTAGTTAGCGAATTCGCATTACTGTTCGGTAACAAGGTACTGAACCCTTGAAAACATTTTGCAATACAGACTGATCCATGTTCTGCAAATCCAATGTTCCTTTATCTTTTGTTGAATTACCGGATGTTTTATATTTTGCCAATTCTAAACCTCATGATGAAAAACGTCAAATATTAATGACAATTTCAGTTTTCAGAGCTAATACCACTTCTAGGCTTCACTTACCAGAACTTTTTGGTACCTGTTTGTTCACACCTGAACGGGTGGCTAGAGAGCTTTGAAGCGAGAGTACGCATTGAACCTACAATATAAACAAAAGAAAATTGATTTAGGGTTTATAAAATAAAAATCACTTTCGCTTACCAGATTCATTTTCTTGTGTAATTAAGACTTGGCTGCGTTGACCTTGTTTTTCATCTATGTATGTTAATATGTATAAATGTAATGTATTAATTATATTATTAATTTATCTTTATTTTTTGAAATATTATTTTCGAAGTCCCAAGTTTTGGTCTAAACAGATCAGCGTCTTGATTGTGAATGAACTTGTGAGAAGAAAAGTTTCAAATGACAGCTAACGTAATGAAATGTCATCACTTGCCTGATAAAATACACATGAAAATAAACAAGTAGAAAATTCACCGGTAATGAGATAAATGACGAAATAAATTGATTGATTTTCTCAAAAAACTTTACAAACTCGAGTCTTAAATTTTGATAATTATTAAAAACATTATTATTTATCAAATTTGGCCTTTTAATTTAATCTTTACGCTTTTTAATTTAAACTTTTATCGCGCATTCTATTGTCCAACAGATGGTGCTGCCACAATATAAGCTGTATGTATATAGCAGTATATAGTTTGAGCGCTTGCTTATTGTCATTGAGATTGTCAATGTCATTGTTGCTTTCAAACGATTGCGCATCGCACGTGTTTGATAGTTCGATTCCAATAACAATTATGAACAGAGAAACATTCACAAATGTCCGATGAAGAAGAAATGGATTGTGACGAAAGTCAAAAGTATGAAAATGGAGCGCTCATCGAGAAATCTTTTATTTGTGAAGTATGCCACAAAAAATTTTCTCAAAGTTCGGCCCGAAGTCGGTGTCGACGCCAACACAAAATTGATAATAATGAGATCGAACCTCATCGGTGTACTCTATGTGGCGCCCAATTCGTCCGATCCGATCATTTAACAAAACACATAGAAAAACATAATAACTTTAAAAACAATAAACGTAAAGCGACCTCATCAAAAACGGAGCGAATAGCCAAAAATGTAAAAAAATGCGAAAAATGATTACGTTACCAAGGAAGAGCTAAAAGTCGAGTTTCAGGCTCTTCGAGATCAGTTGGCCAGCTCAGTTGGATCAATAAGCTTTAATGCAGGTTTACTACAAAAGTGTGACCCCGAATTCGTTGGCACAAACGAAATTTTTTATTGTCAACGGTGCAAAAGTGTATTTGAATCGTCTAATGATATCGAAGAGCAAAATACCACCTGCGTTCAAAAATATGGTTTAATACATTCGAACTTTCGTGACGGTGTTGTTGAACACCTTGTTCGAAATTTTTCCCACGAATTGACCGTCGCGGTCTTAACACAGAGAGTTGTCGACTCTACTGAATCGAAACCCGAGATCAAAAATATTGCTGCTAATTCAAATATTTGTGAAAAAAATATAAACCCATCAGCTAATGAAGGTAATTAGACCCGAAACTTTCAATTGATGCCTGTTTGGTGAAATCTCAGTCTTATCAAATTTTTTTCATTTGCAGATATGCATGCAATGGCGTCAAAACGAGTTGATTCTTGTTCCTCATCTGAAGACAACCCGTATACAGGATCATCAAGTGATGTTGATTCGGACGAAGATTCATCCAGCTCTAGCGATGAGGAAAATATTAATAAAAGAAACGACAGCGATCAATTTTCCAGCAAATCAAATAGTGCTAAAAACAAAATGAACGCATCAGCTGATGAAGGTAGTTAAATTCCAGATTTTCCATTGTTTTTTTCTTCTTTTTTTTTTAAATTATAATTCTAATCAATTATTTTCTCAGATGATGATCCTTCGAAAGAACGTTCTATCAATGAAGAAGATGGTGACCCAAAAAACAAGAGTATTAAATTTGTTAATAATTCAAATAGTTCTGAAGACGAATTGAGCTCACCAGCTAATGAAGGTAATTAGACCCAAAATTTTCAATCGTGCTTTCGAAAAACCATTTTCAGGTGATCAATGCCACAATTTTTGTTTTTGTTTTGTTAATTTTCATTTTAATCTTTTCGTTAGTAGATATTCATGGACAGAAGTTAATACTAACTGGCATGCGCAATAACTCAGAAGATGAACTGGATGATGATCCAGAAAACACGGGCGAACCATTCGCCACCAACTCAAAAAGTTTCGAGGAAAAAATAAACCCTCCAGATGGTAATGCGACCTATGACATTGAAGATAAAAATGTCAAAGATAGTCTAATAAACAGTGGACTGCATCCTGGCCAGGGTTCAGATGACCCTCTATCTAAAGTTCATGCGCATCAATTCCTTATTCGTAAGCTTGGCTAATTTTTTCAATAATTACGAAACATTTGACCCCCGAAATTTCTTTCAGCTCCATTCGACGATTACAACATGATGAATGGGCTTCCAGATCAACTATTCAACCATCAATAGTATATCCAAAATAATTCACATGGATGAGTTCATAAAATGGATATTTATCACAGAAATGCTTCAAAATATTTGTAGCACAACAGCTTCGCTGTTTATTCCTATTTTTATTACCTATCCATATACTTAAAAAATCAGATTTAATCTCGCGATAAAAGATATTTTCATATTTTTGCCTGCTGTGAATAAAAAAAAAAGAAGATTAAATCAATAAAACTGCCAATTGAGATTTTGTATGATTAAAGAGGATACTAGAACATGGGTAGCAAATAATAAGAACGTTCTGTAGAATAAATGAAACTATAATATCATTTTCAATTTAATAAACATCAGTTTAATAGCATTTTATTCTTTTTCTTTCACACTCTATGAAAGGGCATACGTAAGTTATTTAATAATAGCTAAGCGATTTTTTTTATCTAAACAATGAAACCGGTTTTGGAACTTTCAAGACCATTTCTAATTCCATTATCGCCTTTCTGTAACCTCGTCTTTCGATGAGAGGGATTGCACGGTCCAATTCGAAACGACTTAGGCTGTTAAACCGAACTGGGTTCCTGGAAAAACGACATTTTATTTATATCAATTCAATATGTACAGATATTCAAACATACGTTTCACCGGTGCCAAAGAAACGAACAGTATATGTGCCACCTTCGATATTTATGATGTAGGCTGGCCAAGGCGCATACCCTTGAATGATTGCGAGTACTACCTCATTGATGATGAACTCATTGTCTAATCTGCACCTAGTTGTAGGCTTTAAAGATTTCTTATTCGGCTCTCTTCGCACCTGCTTTTTGTTTTTTGCTTTGGATCGTATTTCGGGGTTAATTTCATATGGTTCATGTTTTGTTATATCGAATGCAGTTTTGGCAGACGTAGACACGGCTTTATCGATTTGCTTTTGATTTTGAGTTGTCTCAGCTGCTGAAGATTGCGTTAATGGAGGTTTATTCTCCTGACACCGCACCTTTTTTGTTTTGCTGAATTCATTCCGGGGCACTCTTACACCCAAACTTTTTGTGTTTTTGCTGCTCGATTGCTCGCCGTCAGTCTTCATTGAGCCTTTTTTTTCAAATTTGTTGATCGATTTTCAGTCAATTTT
>GL502306.1:55647-67693 GCA_000149185.1 Mayetiola destructor
CTGAACATTTTGTATTGTTTTCTGAACATTTTGTATTGTTTTCTGAACATTTTGTATTATTTTCTGAACATTTTGTAAAAAAGTGGAACACTTTTGTTTGTTCCGTTCGAATTCCTTCACATTTTTCAGATAGTGTCATTGAAACATCATCACCAAATCGCGATCGGGACGACTATAGTTTAAAAAATGATATGTTTGAAATTATTGATCACATTTTAGTGAATTCGATGTACGATTCACTGGAAATAACTGTATTTTATTGGCACTGCAATCGGCCGTTGAGTTAGAAGACGATAAATTTACATATGATTCTATCCCTTTGAAGCATTAATGTTAACCATATAGGATGACAGTTCTATGGTTACCCAAAAGCGCCATCTGTGTACCACTCTTGGCAAATGGCACAAATGAGCAGTAGGGGAACAATAATTCTAGTACGTTGATTCAGTTTGATTCAGTACGTTTGTATCAGTTTGAAGTGACGAATTTTAGAAAAAAAACTCGAAGCAGAAGCATTCAACAAATTTCATTCAAACGATACAGTTCAAATTATTCAAACGATTATTTTAAACCAAAATTTCGAAAAAAGGAAATATTCGTATCAACAAAATATGGGTTGGAAAGCAAATGGGTAAGTAATTTCTCAAATTTTGGTTATTAATTTTGTTTAAGTTGTACTTTCGAGACATTTGATATTCAATATTCAATCATTCTAATTCTACAAATTTCGTCATTTTTTTTATTATTCTTCTTAATTTCCTTGCTTTACGTTAGTTTCTTACAATAAACAAAAATAAATTCAATTTTTCTTTCATTTGCCAAAGTTCAAATTTGAAGGAAATATTTGTTTTGAAAAAAACAATATCCGACTGACTAAATTCATTTTTCATTGAGAAGACATGTTTGTACAATGTACATGTTTGCTTCGCTATGGTCGTACATGGCTACTATGATCACTCTTTTTATTTCATTTTGATTTTTGCCCGATGATTTGAATTCTACGAATTCTGTCTTCTTCTTAGTTTTCCTAATTTGAAGCTTTCATTTGATTTCAAAAAATTGAAATTACAGAACAGATTTCACTGTTCATTAAATTCTTCATTCTCCATCGATGCATTCAAGTTTAAAACAAGAAAAAAATTTCTTTCGAACAAATCATACTCGGCTGCTTTGATCAATTTTTGTGCACCGGACGGCATGCTTGATGATTCGATTTTCGATTATTTTAACAAGTGATATAGTCTTGTTGTTCTTTCTTTTGAATTTGAATGTTTCACATTCGCAAATAACTACAATTACGGGAAGAATTTCAGCGTTTTATATTTTCAAAAATAGACAATTTTGGAGATTGAAACAAGATTTAGAAATCATCAAGTCTCAGAGAAATTTAAATCATTTCTCAAAATTTTTCATCTAATATATCGATATTATGATGATTGAACAGAATTTTACTACTCGAATTATTAAATTTCAATACTTTCAATCTTCAATCATACGTTTTTTCTCTTCTTTTTTATTTTCGTTCATTCAGTGACTCGCAACCAAAAACGTCTCATGGACAAATTTGAAACCAAAGATTGCTCAGTTTCAATCAAACCAAATTTGCCGTCTACTTGTCATGCATGGTTGAACAAACAAGAACAAAATTGTTCATAAATTGTGCAACGTCGAGGCTCAGTCGCCAGCTCAAATGTTCGTTACGTTGATGGTGAAGTGGTTGACATCGCGTCGGACATCTTACATCCCGTTCCAATCGATTACGTTCCCGTCATTCAACGAAAACAAAGTCATGAAATTGAACACGATTCTGATTCTGATGCAGAAGTATCACCACGCGGAAATTTTGGGAATGCCCGAAGCCATGAAATCGACCATGCACTTCAATCGCCAAACAAAAATTTGGTGGATGCCGAATGCAGTGAAACTGAAAATGGCTCTGATGGCAAAGAACATGAAACTGAAATTGCAGTTGAGTCACCAGGCGAAAAATTGGTTGATGCCGAAGGCCATGAAATTGAACATGCAGTTGAATCACCAAGCGAAAATTTGGCCGATGCCGAAAACCATGAAACTGAAAATGGCTCTGATGGCAAAGGCCACGAAACTGAAATTGCAGTTGAGTCATCAGGCGAAAAATTGGTTGGTTCCCATTCTGATGACAAAAATCATCAAACTGAAGTTCCAGTTCAATTATTGAACGGAAATTTGGTCAATGGAGGAAGCCATGAAATTGAAAATGATTCTGATTGCCAAAGTCATAAAATTGAAGATGCAGTTTATCCATCAAGTGGGAATTCAGCTGTCGTTCAATATTGCCCATTTTCTCGTACACGAAATCCACCATTTTCACGGCGTCGCCGAAATTCCATTGCAGTTTTTTGATCGTTGCCAAGAATTCCAAGAGTTAGGTGATTCAAGGTTTTTTGACAATCTTGATACCAATCATCTCATTATTTTTTTCCCAAACCTTAATCACATCATAGAAGAATTCAAAAAATCTGCTCATTGCATTTAATAACGTTTTTTCGAATTTTATGTTTTTTGTTATTTTCGTTATAGTTGCAGTTAAATGATATCTATAAAGGATGAAGTTATATTTTGAAATAATGTTAAATTAAAATATTATGTTATGCATTAATCGAAATTGCATAGGGAAGCAAACTTTTAAAATCTATTTTTATACGAAGCTCGAAATCACAATCATTCATGAACATATTCCATAAAAAATGAGAAGGAATTTGAATTCAAGCTAAACTTATTGAATAATCCAAATATTTTCATCACATCCTATTGAAAAATTAGTAAAGTTTCTGCAGTTAGCTCACTTCATATGTTTGACTGGATTTCTTTAAAGTACGCTTTGTTTCGCTAAACATTGAATTCGAATTTTCTTCATACATTTGTCGAAATTTTAGGGGACGCATATTTGGTGTAAAATCCAAAAACGATATTTCGAGTAGCAAAAAAATCACAAATAAAGCATGAATATTTTTCATAACATTGGAATAAGAAATATATAGTCTATAAGGGCGATCAAATTCAAAAATGATTTATTATCTCAACCGCACAGCGGATTCATGCGATCCAAATGATTTTTAAAGGAATTTATTTTCATAAAAGAGCCGAAAACCATTTTGAAAATGAAGACTTGAAGTGAATGAACAAATAAAAGACAAAAAATAATACAAATTCTTTTTATTTTTCCCTTGTGTTTTGTGTTTTGTATTTTGAATTCATCATTCATCAAATTCAAAAATGATTTATTATCTCAACCGCACAGCGGATTCATGCGATCCAAATGATTTTTAAAGGAATTTATTTTCATAAAAGAGCCGAAAACCATTTTGAAAATGAAGACTTGAAGTGAATGAACAAATAAAAGACAAAAAATAATACAAATTCTTTTTATTTTTCCCTTGTGTTTTGTGTTTTGTATTTTGAATTCATCATTCATGTAATGATTTGTTAACAATAATAATGTGTTTGGACTAAATGAAAGAATTTGGTCTCAACTTTAAATTTGAATTTGAATTTAAATTTTTAGGAATTCAAATTTGATCTCAAAGTCAGCCCGACAGATGAAGCTGAATACTGAAATCCAATAAATAGAATTTGATTTTAAATTCAAATTTGAATTTAAGTTTTCCAAATTCAAATTGGATTTTGAATCCGGTTTGAATTCATTACCATCAACGTGTTTTTAACGATATGAATCCTTTTTAAACTTGAAAAATAAAATGTCGCGAATTTTAAAATTGGCGAATAACGAAGAGTTATGATTGTTTGTCAATATTTTATCAATTTAATGGTTGAAAGATGGATCTGAGTGAATACGTTTGATAAATATTGCCGTAAAGAAATTTTTGAAAATGGGTATCGTAAACTCAAAAACCAATGGACATTTTTGGCGATTGCAAAAAATGTTATATTCGCGGTTTAAGGTCGATTTTGCCTTACTTCGAATCGTTTGCATTTGTCCAGTTGACCAACTTATTCAAAAGACGCCCGAATTTCATCAGATCTTCCTCGGCTATGTTCTCGCTTGATTCTTTTGCCTTTTTGGCTGCCGGCTCTTCCCAGGTTGACAATGATGTGCGGCGTTTTTTAAAGGATTGTTGTCGAGTGAAGCGTCGATCATCTGTGTAATCTATAAAAAGGTCGATGCGCGTGAATATACGAAATGGAATGAATTGTATTGTAACTGTAACCAGTTACCTGAGTCCGACTCATTTTCACTGTCCAGTGACCAGTCTTGAGACAATTGCTTCGCTTGGGAACCCGATTCAGCTAAACCACGTATTGCTCTACCTGGTGTTGGTGGGCATTGTGAACTGAATACATCAAAATTCGAGTCATCATCCTCAATTGTGAAACTGCGGCTTGAACCCGCTAACGATTGCAATGATCGAACTTGCTCCTGAGCCACTTCATTTCGCTCGAACTGGGGTGTTGTTTGTTCATTTGTTGAGTTTACCGTCATCATTTTAACGTATTTCTTGCCGACTCCTGGTATATCAACCAACAATATTTCTGGTGTTTCTGGTTCCGATAGAACTATCGTTAAATCTGGTTTTGTTGCCATTTTTCCACTGATAAATAATAATTAAGTATATTTTTCGAAATTTTGTTCCTCCGAAGTAAACTTTTGCATACGATGTTAAATCGACACGATTCAAATGTCAAATGACTGTTCGCAGTGAAGTTGCAACCCATATATAGCTATGTGTACAGCGAGTTCTTCAAGTATGGCAGAGTAAGTTTGTTCAAACTCAAATATTTGATTGAATGGTATTCAAATTTTTCGGAAAGCTTCTACTCATAGATTTGCTCCAAATGAATTCAGAAATAATTAGAGATCGAATTCGTGTTCGGAAAACTCAAACTTTTTTCAAATTCAAATTTGAATTGAATTGAGCGAACGACATAAAAACACCTTGCCTCCCAAAATCGTTAGGTAGTTGGGGCGTATTTTGACGAAGTTCATCAAATGTACAAATGCAAACGATTCCAATTAAACTAAAATCGACATTAATCAGCGGCAATTTTTTTGGAGAACATCGCCAGAAGTGACCATTATTTTTAAGCCTACGATTTTCCGTCAAAACTTATCAAAAATGTCAATTCGATTCATCTCCGATCAAAATATTTAAATTGAAAAAAACATCGATAAATTATTATCATACACCTTTGTTATCCGACAATTCGGAAATTGTGCGACATTCTATAGTTCAAGTTTAAAAGAGATTGATAACGTTCATCAGACGTTGATGGTTAGAGCCATTCCACATATTCATCAATTAATCCATTTTGTTCTTTTTGTAGTCTTTGAATTCGAAAAATTCATCGAGCAAACGAGTGCCTTGATTGTAACAAAGGTTTATTTTGACGTATAGCGCGAGGGTGACAGCGCCATATTTATCAAGAGCGGGGGATCTTTTAAACTATATTACAAACGGTTGTCAATCTGAATTTTCTATGTTTACGAAATTTAAAAACGAATTAGAATAAAATCTTAGTTGTTTCGCTAAAATGGAAAAAAAACTTAAACAATATTGCGATATACGTTCATGTATCAATTCGCAAGGCACGAAAAGTGTAGAATTCAATTTTTTTCGGTGAGATTTAATACATTATTGCAAATGTATCTTCTTTTTGTTCGACATCATATGATAATACTCGTTTCAGAGTCTCTAAAGCTGGTGAAAAGAAACGACAATGGGTAACTGCGATTGAAAAACATCAATCTATTGATAAAAATGTAAGATCTCTGTCAATATGCAGCCTTCATTTTGTAAAAGAAGACTTTATAAACGAATTTGTTTTGCATAAAAACTCTCTACCAACAATTTTCGAGATGTAAGTAAGCAAAACATGATTATTGGAGTTTTTGCTGCATTCGGAGAAATTGGTGAAATAGTTACATTTAATGATTTGAATTTCATACATAGCGTACCAGAGATTGATCCTGAACACGCTCATAGCCCAAATGATGGAAATCTTTCGAAATTTAATGAATCAGCTTCAGAAATGTATGCCTTTGTTAAAAGAATTTGTTTGAGAAATCGGTGAAATCGGTGAAATCAGTGAAATTGATTCGTTTAATTGTTATTCCCCATTTTGCAGAGCGATCGTTGATGAAAATGGAAACAGTTTAGCTCCGTGCTCGTCTATACTATCAGGAATGAGTGATTCAGCTCCAGAACTGTATGCCCTTTTCGAAAATTTTCGATGGAGAAATCGGTGAAATCTACTAATTATACTGATTCCTATCACTTTGCAGAAAGATCATTGATGGAATCGAGAAAATTCCGACGGCATATTTGGAACAGACAATTCTGTAATAACTTAAACTTCTATACGATTGAATCCTCTCATTATTTCATTTTAATTTTTACCAGCGAGCTCAGAAAAAATCTTCTCGATAAAGAAATGGCACTGTACAAGGCAAACAATAAAATAATCATGTTGGAATATAAATTGAATGAAAAAGTACAGAAATATGCACTATTATATCAACAATCTCACTATTATAAGAAGCAATACGAGAAGCTGAGATCCGAAAATAATGATGAATCAAATCAGAATGTAATGTATCATTTAATTTGTTTATCGTCAAAGATTCATCGTATGACTTATCATTCTTTCACTGTTTTTGTTTCAATTGGATCTTTTTTAGAGTGACGTTGATCAAATAATCAACTGTTTAACCGGCAAATCCAAAATGAAATATTCAAAAGCTGTCAGACAATTCGCACTGACTATTGATTTCTATAGTCCAAAGGCGTACCGATATATTCGGGAGAAATTTAATCGATGTCTCCCACATCCAACTACACTTAAAAAATATTATGTTAACTCTGGAGCAAATGGAGAGCCCGGAATTAGTAGTGAGAGCATTGGATGTTTACGTTCGATAGTAAATGATTTTGATAAGACTGGAAATAAATTCTACTGTGCTTTAACCTTCGATGAAATGTTTATCCGACCGCATGTACAATATATAGATGCACAAAAAAAGTTTCAAGGGTTCATTACCTATGGCGAGAGGCAGGGGAAAGATCTACTCGTAGCTGAATATGTGATTGTCTTCATGGTCAATGGGCTTAGCAATGCTATCTCCCTTCCCGTTGCACATCATTTTATCAAGACATTGAATAAACAAGAAAAAGCCAATCTTCTGGAAAGTGTGATAACAGCAGTCTCAGAAACAGGTTCAATCATTGTCAACGTAACTTGTGATGGTCTGGCAACAAATCTGGCTATGTTCAGGTATCTTGGAGCCTCTTTGGATCCTGATGATATGCGACCGTATATAAAAAACTCTCTTACTGGAGATAAGATATATACAATGTTAGATGCATGCCATATGCTAAAATTAGCACGCAATGGTTTAATGAATCATGGTGTTCTATATGATGGCGAAAATGAGGCCATAAAATGGGATCATTTTATAAAGTTGGAGAATGCGAGAGCCAATAAGGAATTTGTCCAACACAAACTGAACAAGCAACATATTGAGTGTCAGAACAAAAAAATGAGTGTGATATTAGCGGCGCAGACTTTAAGCAGATCTGTTTCAAATGCTTTGGAATTCTTGATGAATGCCGGGAAGCCCCACTTTCAAGATTGTGCTGGCACTATAAAATACACACGCCAAATTAACGACTTGTTCGATATTTTAAACACTGGATTTAAAGATAAGTTGGAGCACAATGGAAATAACACATTCAAAGTTCCATTATGTCCAGCCACAGCAGAGCATATTATCCCATTTCTGGATAAATCAATTGATTACATTAGATCACTTAAATTGAATGACACCAATATTTTGAAATCTTCAATAAAAACCGGTTTTCTGGGCTTCATCATGGATATTACCGCCGTCAAATCAATTTATTCAGAATATGTTGAAACCGGAAAACTTGTGGAGCTCGCAACGTTCCATCAAAGTCAAGATCCATTGGAGTCATTTTTCGGTCGTGCAAGATCCAAATGTGGCTTTAATACTAGCCCGACAGTCGAGCAGTTCAAAGCAGCCTACAGGAAAATTTTAATTAATAATGAAATCGAAGCTTCGATCCACGCAAATTGTATCGATAATTTGAAAATTTACTTCGTTTCATCGACTCAAAAGGTAATTTCGACTGGTATTCATATCGAAGAGCAGAATGATGAACCACAAATAGACGTAGAAGATTTTATTCATTTTACGCCAAACGACAATTTATTTGATGCTTATCAGGAAGCTACGATTTGTAAGATAGCAAGCAACATTGAACAAGTTATCCGTAACAAGGCCAATTTTCAATGTGATCTTTGCCTTAATGTGTTGAATGAAAACAACAAAGTTTCGATAGATATGCTTGAAAAACAGGACAAACCATGTGCATCAACTGTTTATTTATGTAAAGTAGCAAAGAAGTATTTGGATATGTTTCGTGTAAATATCAGATTCGAGTATGCGAATTTGATCGAGACCATCCAGAAAGGAATCGATTACGCAAACACGTTTGAAAAAAGCGATTTCAGCACACACGAGGACCATAAGCAATATTTCGTGGATTTTATAATACAAGAATTCATACGAATTCAAGCAACTTACATCGCAAAACATTTATCATTGAAAGAACGCAACAAACTAAAACGAGAATCACTAATGAAAAAGAGAAATTTGAGAAGTTCGAAATAACAAAAAAAAAACAATTAAATGCAAAGCTCGAAGGGTATTGAATTTGCTTATCTTGATTTTATTCTTTCAAAATATGAATGTTTATAATAAAGTCACGTTTTATTATCCCCTGTTTCTTTGTCAATTTTTCGTCAAAATAAACAATTTCAAAGTGATGAAACGATAACTTCTTTTATGATTTTTGATCGGTTGATGTATTTTATCAGCTCACTTTCATTCACTGGTACAATCGAAAACCAAAAATCGTCTTGGGGATTGCATTCGTCGATTGGTGACAACAACAGAGAATTGTTTTCGATTTTCATTTCTGGTGAACTGAAATTATTGTATATAAAAAAGCATTATGAAAAATAATACATTCAAATTTACTAAATATGTGTTTACCATTTCATCAGATAGTATTCGTAATGCTTCACTGGACTTCTGTATCCCGATATAGCACCCACAGGCTGCTCATATACGCGATCTTTACATTGAATGAACATTTTGAAGCTATCTGAACGAACAGCAATATCCGAAAACTTCAACTGTTTTTGATCATCAAATGCCTGAAAGAATCGTAATTAGATCGATTCAATTAGGATATAATTCCAGTAACTCGAAACGATTACTTACCAATTGGAAAAGTTTAACGTTAAAATATATGATGGTTGCAAGCAGCATTTGTGGTGAATATGCTCCCAATTGACAACACTCCCATAAATGATCCTCTTCAAGTCGAGTCTGAATCAAATCTTATTGAGAAAAAAACCAGAATAATATGATTTACAATTACTACTCTATCGGAGAAATCGGTGAAATTGGCTATTTGAATGCAATGTAACAGGTCGGTGAAATCGGTGAAATTGGAGGGTTACTGAAACAGGAGCCTTACCTGTACTCAAAAACCCATCGATTGAGTTTGCCAAAATACAATCCAAAGAATTAGCGATTCGTTTACACGACGTATCAAAAATAATGTTGAGATATTTTGCATTTTGAAGGAAATATTTTTGGATAGACAAAAGCAAATAAAAAACTGTGTCAATTGCATATTGATTGCCATCTGGTTTCCGCATATTTTCCAAAAACAAGCTGATAAGTTCATCGATTTCGTCATTGTTTAAGAAAAGTAGATAGTCTCCTTCCAGAAGTTTTCCTTGTAATACATGTATTGGTTCTGAACTTGATTGGATCCATTGATTGAGTGCGTGCAACCCGATTGTGGGAACAAGTACTTTGACTTGTTTGAGTTCAAGCTCATTCACTATTTTTTTGTATTTTTCAATTATTTGGTCTTTTTCTTCCAGTTCCGTTTTAAGCCGATCGATTAATGCGTTTTTTGCAGCATCTGACATTTCCGTTTTATGAGAAATATAAACTTCGTTCTCTTTCGTGGTTGGTACAACATCTTTATGCGAACGTTCCATGTGTCGCAAATAGGCAAATTTTGAAACAAAGTCTTCAGTTTCACATCCTGGCTCTGAGCATAAGTAGCGACGTCCTTTATGTTTGGATTTATAATGTTGATTTTTTGCTGAAACGGTGCTGTACTTTTTTTCACAGCCTTCGCACTGCACTGAATTTCCATCATCTTCAGAATCTTCTGAATCATCTTCGGTGGACACCACTTTATTCTTCTTTGATTCCTTTTGTTTTACACTTTTCTTCATTTTACTTCAACTTTGATTTAAAATTATTTCACGATAACGATCTTTACTGGTTCTCGCACACTCACCGACTGAAATATCCATTTTGAAAATGAGAGTCTCAAGCTAAAGCATTTCATAAATTGTGATTCATATATTCAAAATTCATACTTTGTTTAGTCTTTAGTCGGCCATGCGGATTAAGTCTATATCGAAAATAAGCATATCAAATTGCAAACCCAAACATTGGATGAAAAAATAAACGAATACGAATGAAAGATTTCGAGAAACAAAACAATCAATGAATGGTTTCTTTTATTATTTTTGTTTATGAATAATATTTACTTTGAGAAAAAAAGAAATTACACTGGTAAAGAATCAAGCAAAATAGTGATCATTCAGCCACACTTCGATTACTCTTCAGTGATTGGGAGCATTTTTTTGCATCCTGTTGATGGTCGTCGACCTCTGACATGAAATGGTGCTGGCAATGGTTTGAATGTGCGTTTTTCCACAGAACTTGGACTTACATCAGCATTTCTGACTGCTTCGATACTACTGGTTGGATTTGGAGTAATGCCGACGACTTCAACTTCCATTTCTTTGCGATTTTCAGCGGCCATCATTTCAATTTCGATATCAACTTGCATTTTACATCCTATAAAATTAATAAAAGATAAGTTCTGGATGTATTTCTCCAATTTCACCAACAGAAAACAAAAATTACCTGCTCCATGGCCGTTGATTGGGCTTTCATTAGCTTTGCTGTCATCGACGTGCTCTGGGGTTTTTAATAAAATTTCTATGCCGCAAATGCGACAAAAAAAGATACACAATGAGGTTAAATAATATTTGAAAAGAGCAATGAATGGGTTTATGATTACCTTCATCGATTTCATTGGTGTCATCAACTTCGATTCCGTTGGTACGTTCTGGAGTTTTCAGAAGAATATCTAAACAAAAAATAATATCATTGTCGGCATATTTTGCATGTTTGAGGTTAGATTTCTCCAATTTCTCCGATGGACGTATTGAATAAGTACCTTCATCAATTACCATGTTGATTCGATTAACAAAGTTTTGGTCGAATGGAACAATGGGATCAGCCACTGGATGTTGGTTACCAACATCAATTGAATTTCGTCGAGAACGACGATTCGAAGAGGCAAAAGAAGCCCGACGACGACGAACACGATTTGGTCGAACATTTTGGGCTGGAATTGCATTCGATTCTGACACTCGGCGGATTCGACGAACATTTCGTTGTTCGAGTATAATTCGTTCGAGGTCCAAATTCCGATAAATCCGAACATAGCTATGAAGATCTCGCAATTTTAGATTGCCTTGTAAGGCACGTGAAATTGATCGAGTCACTATTGTTGAGAGAATGATATTTTGGTTCATTTCCAGAATTAAACAAAACAAGAAACTGTGAAAACCTACCGACTCGGCTTACTGAAGGAAGTTTTTTGCTGATCTTTGCCATTTTTATTTTTGGTATTGTGATGATGTGAAATGAATTTTTATCAATAGGAAAAGGTTCCAGTATTTTTATAACTCTTAGTCTGAGTGCGGCCGTTTGTCTGATTTGAATTTGACTATGACATACGTACAGCAATGACCGCGTAATTTTTATAGTTTGCGGTTTTACCGCTCTTGTTATTTTTGGCGTCTCATATTTACTACAATAAATGTAGTAATGTGAAGTCCTATTAACTAATATCGGTAT
>GL502307.1:41845-58019 GCA_000149185.1 Mayetiola destructor
TAATAATGAATCATATCATAAGAGTATTGTGTTGATTGTTATGATGATAACAGATAAAAGACATCATTTTGTTGTTAATTTATTATATTTCAATATATGTTCGAAAAATGATTATTTTTAACGCACTCAATTGAAATGCCGGCAAAAAATGAACAACAATAATTAATTTGATTATTATCTGTTGCGCAGTGAGTCGAAAAAGTAAAATTATCATTGTATTTGTTGTTATTCTCACCTTAAGCTCATATGTTATATGAATGATTTTACTCGAAAGAAAATCCGTAGCCGGTACTGGAGGCACAATTATCTCTGGCATTTGAATGGAGCACGTGTTTGCTGGACAACCTTTTATATAAACAGCTGTCAATGGGATTTTATGTTTTTTATTATGTTTTTTTTCTTTATCATAATAAACGAAAACCTGAAAAAAAGAACCGAGAAAAAAAATTAAATTAATTTAGAAGTTGACTAAAAGCGAGACTTTTTTCAATAATGTTCTAGCGTAAAATCATTTCAAACTTACTTTATTTAGTTCAATCTTGAATTCGGAAATGTTGCGGCTACTTTTATTATTCACATCAATTTGGAGTGGGATCACTTGACCGGGTGCATAACCAGACGTCGGCATTGTTGCTGTTACAGTAACATTATTCAATTTAAGCGACAATAAGCCAAAGAATTTGACACATTGTTGCTTTGTTGTTGGAACCTTGAATGGGGCGAAAAAGAAGTCAAAGAACGTAAAAAAATTTGTACAATATAAAACTTCATTCAAGGAAACCATTTATCGTACATTTGTAAACATCGTTTATCATATTAATTTTTTTTTTTTTCATTTTCATTGTTTAGCGTTCAATTACCTGATATACGGGCAACGCATTCAAATTATGCGGTTTGATGACAGTGAATGCGATCGTTTGCGTTTCAACGGGTAACAATTGACGAATAATATTAACGCTAGCCAAATAACGAATGAAACCGAACTTTCCTTCGCAAGATGTTGGCAAATTTTCCGAAAGTTCAACTTCGAATGGATATGTATAGACGCCAGGCGGAATTTTTACAAATCCGTCTGCAGATCGTTTGAAAGCTTTTAGTTTTTCAAGAAACAAAAAAAAAAAAAACGGGAAATTCTAAAAAGCTCAAAATAGAAACTTTTCTCAATGAATACTAACCAGATTCTCCAGCATTGCCACAATAAATCCTTGTTTCCGATTTTAAATAGATTTCTTCGGCTGAATAGAGTCGCTTTTGTTCCGTCCATTCACATTTACCGATGCCCAACACTTGAATCACAATATCTAATGAAAATGACGAAAATCGTTTATCATTTTGGATACAAAACGCATATAAATCACAATTCAATCGACAAACCTTTAACAGTCTGCTTTTCATAAAAGGTTAAAACAACATTTCCGGATAATTTTTGACCACTATGATAGACTCCGTCACAGTGTCCATTTGAATCGAGAAAAATTTCACATATTGTTGATTTGGTCATATTTATTTCTTATTATTTTTTTTTTTTTTAATTTTTCTTCCTTTTGTGTTCCGGCTGTTTGAATAAATCACGAAATGAGATAATAAGCACAAAATAAAAATTTCAGTGTACACTTGAATATCACAACACGATGCTCACCAGTGGAATGAGTGCACGACGAAAATATGACTGAATTTTATATTCGAACTGAGATTCATGCGAATAAAATATACATAATATACAAAACGTAGACCATAGTAATATAATCAGTTGGCTGGTTGGCTGGTAAGCGATCTGGCAAGCAGTAGTCACAATTTTTTCAAATGCAAAATTTTGATGAAATGATGTGAATCACGTATACCGTATACATTATTATTATTCTGATACGGTCAATGGTGCGCCACATTTGAAACAGCGAAGAGAAAACAGTAAATAAATATGAGAATGAATTCAATGATAAGATAAACATGTCGTTATCACATTTATATGTTTGAATATTAAATGTGCTACCACAACATTAAAAATTGAAAGTCCAATTGAAATGAATCAAAATACAGGTCGATAGGCGACAGTAATTTCGGGAGCAGGGGTCAAGCAATCGGCTTAAATCATAGAAAAATAAAAGGAAATATTAATCAGAAATTATCTTTTGTTGGAGTTTTTGTTTTAATATACATTTGTATTGTAATATTCCTTGCACGATCCTATCACCCATCGACACACATTCAATTGAAACATCTTTGAGGTCAACAAATAGAACAAATTGCGAAAACTGATCAATTTCGAAGATTTTCCTCTTTTTGACGCTCCAAAAGAAAATGAATTTAATTGCATAATAAAATCCTTTTATAAAACTTTTTAATCGGTAACTAGTGGCGTCAATAATAATAATATAAAAATTATCAAACTTCACGGATTTGTTTGAGCGGATTTTAAATCGGTTCTGTAATCTGTTAACATTAATGACTTATTGACAATCCGGTTGAGTTTAATTTGTTTGTATTTCCAAAAACCAGTTGAAACTTGATTTTCAATCAGAATTTCAGAATAAATTTATTTCAATTCAGTTGAAATCGATCATTGAATTTTATTATGTACAGCAAAATAATAATGCTTTCAACTTCCAACTTATCACCCATCTAGCTAACGACGCGAGTAAACAGAACAAAAATTATCGCAATGGTTGCCTACATGCATATACAATGTACATTAAATTATTTAATTTTCTTTTTATTTCTTTTCGCCGATCGAACTTAAGCTCACAGCAATTGATTCAGAGCAGTGAACTTGATATTATCCCAAAACGTTTGATTTAAAAGTTGTAATGTGTCAGAAATTGAGATCGAAATCGTGTTCTTAACTTTGTTTACATCAAATCAAACAGAAATTCATAATAAGCCCAGCAACCGATAAAATGAAAAGAATTAAAAATGTAAATAGGCGAGCAGTTGCCCGATCCAAAATGATTTGTTATTTGTTATTATTATTTATTGCGTTGTTCAGAAAAAAAAAAACAAATTATATACCATAAATTGAAAAGAAAAAAGAAAAATTTCTTTTGCATTTCATATATTATGGTTGTTTTGATCCTCTCTTATCAGTTTGCCTTCAGTTATTTGCGAAAATTTGGATTATTACTTTCAATTTTTGTTTATTCTTGGCCCAAACTGATTATATATTTATTATTTGCCAGACACTACATCTGTCTTTATTCTATATACGCAGCACACATCATATATTTAGCATTGTGCTTACAAACTGATCATGGTTTCAATGCTGAATGTTTTATTTTTTGTATCGCTTTTGCCAATGGTCCCAATTTGTGGAATAAATGCTTTATGTGAGATACTGCGATATTAATTGTTTTGCAAATCCACAGGAAATTTATGAGTTTCAGAATGAAATGAATTGTTCCATTTTGAAGAGACGAATGAATGAAACAGTTGCGGATGTTATGTATTGAGGCAATGAATATCTATAATTTTTAAAATAAATATTTATTTTTTGTTTTATTAACGTATAAATTACAGAATTTGCACTAAAAACTAAATCGGTAAATCTGATAAGAAACAACAAGTTTCCAGTCGAAACGTTTGTAAAATATACAATGAATACTAGGGTGTTTTTTGAGAAATGGAGGTTTCGAAAGTGCCTACTTTGGGTAGATTTAGAATCTTCCATAATAATTCACTGATAGATCATTCCGAATCATTTGATTACGATTTGATGTCTTCCGAATCGTTTTGGATTCACAATATTTGAAAAATGGAATTAAATTATTATTCTATCGCAGTTTGAATTTTGCAAAAACACCTGCAATTAATTTCAATAAATACAATAAATTTTAATTACCGAATGAATTGTTAATTTTTAATGTTTTCGAAAAAAAAATCGATCAAAAGAATCATTTGATGAAGCCTGAAATTCAGAGCTTTTCTGTTTGAGTGACAAACATTATGTTTATGTAAACAGATGACCGGTGACTAGATTTTCAATTCAAATTGCCCTAAAAATTTAAATTTCCCTATTAAATATTGAAAATTAAAAATGATTCTCCAGTGATATTCAAGTAAAGTCCCTATCGATCCAAGTCAGGCACTTTTCAAAAATCGGTTGCTCATATGCACCTAAACGTACACATACCATTTTGGTGGTCAACCATTTTTGAATAATTCATCCATTTCTTTACATTGTTCGTTTTCGAATGCTCAAAACATCTCCAACCGTCGACAGATAAGAGCTGCTGATTACTTAGCATTCAAAATAATGGACAAACACAAATGTATGAGGATTTTTGTAATAAAATTATTACAATAATAATCAACTTAAATTAATGGAGAATATCAATTGAATTGTACAATTATTGTTCAGTCATTCGTTGTGTTCGAATCCAATTGTTGAACGATTTGTTTTGAAACTAAGGCCGTCGCTTCGCTAGCATTCGGTATAAGAAACCGATCCATATCGGTAATGATTAATTCATCGCCATCAGGAATACCATATTTAAATGTAATCAAATCTCGATGACGTTTTTTCGCAGTAATTTTGACAATATTTGACAGTGGCCGCCTTACAATCAATTCAGCATTTCCCTTTTTGTCAATATCACGCAACACTAACAAATGTGTTTTAGTTAATATTAAATGGCTGTCATACATAAAACCATTCATATGCACTTCTTGACATTTGAGTGCTTTAATAACATCCGGATTTTTTACATACATTTGAATATTGACAATTTCTTTGGTGTCTTCGGTAGTATTGGCATTTAGCTCTTCACTATCCACAACCATTGAATCGATATTATCCTCATCGATGCTAAACACCGGCGCAACATTTCGATAACGTTTGCCATTTTTCTCATTTTTAGATACATGTTTTTCCATGACAGCACTTGTACCTGATGCACCAGCCACTTGCATACTGGACGGATTTACAATGTAATCCATAAATTTGCCTTTCACTTCAATCGATTTATTTATCATAACGTTGGAAATTTTGCTGAATAAATCAATTGATGGCTGCGATTTCATGTTGGATGATGTGGATGGCAAGTTATTTATGCTTTCAACACTATTACTTTTGATTGTTTGCCTTAATTTACCGGCCGGTAAACTTTTGCACATTAAACATTTCATGGGATCGTGATCTTTTAGGTGTTTGTTTGTTTGTTGTCCGAAATAATCATGAATTGATGCATAGCCACCGGTTAAAACCGACACATATTGTGTATTTTTTTGAAGAAATGATGCAACAACCATATGCATATATTGATCTTCATCCATTCGTCCTGAGCCCATAAAGCAAAGATGTTCACCGCCGGCATTTGAATTTGCTTCGATTGCCTTTTTCTGAACCTTGAACAAACCATAGACTGCCGTTGCGAATGCTTCCGGTTCTTGAAGCATTAAATTACTGTCCAAATGAAATGCGGTCGGTAAATGGCCATAATTGTATTGATCGGCCGGTCGACAATCCACCAAAAAGAATCGTACACTGTCCATGTTAACGATGGGCGTTGAAATATTTTCGATTAATTCGTATACAGTAACAGGTAAACAGAGTGCTTGTGATATCGATCGATCGCTCAATGGACTCGTACCGACACCAAACAACGATTTCAAAAAGCCTGTTTTGAACGATGACGGTGTTTTGATTGCATAGTATTGGGCAAGTGAGCAAAAATCAACAACATCACCTGCGTCTAAAGCGCATGGCATATCGGTTAAAAATTTCACTATTTCCTCGGCCGAATGATCTTTCATTGCAAGAATTTGATCGCGTCCATTCACCAGCATAATTAAACTTAGGAAAAATACCAAAAATGGATCCGTTTGCTGGAAATACATGTCCCACATGTTTAGGACAACCGGTAATGTGCATGTAGCCGCAAAAAGACTTTGAAACCATCGAATCGCATATTGATCGGGTGTTATTTTTTTGGTGTCCAGCATTGAGCACAATTCAGGATCATGATACAAAATTAACAAACGAAATACATGAAAAACGTTTCCATTTTTAACACAACCCTTTGGTATGTACGTATCACGAATCATTTCAAATAAATTGTATGTATACGAACGGCTCAATTTGAGCGACAACAATGGCAACAGCAATTCAATCCAACCATTTTTCGATTCATAATGCAAACTTCGATTTTTGCAATAAAATGTTATAATTGATTCCAAATCGGACACCACGGACAGCTTATCTTCTTCATCATTGCCCAATTTGTCAACGAATGTGCTGCATTCTTGACGCAATTCCGTTTGAAATGGTAAATCGAATATCTCGTTGAACAGGGCCATTTGGTCATTTTTGTATCGAACATCTAAGCATATTTGCCAAACATCTGGACGCAACGATTCCGGAATTGATTTTCCATTACAAATCCTGTAAATATCGTTCACATTGCAATCGTCCAACAGGGCTGATTCTAGCTCGATCAACCTGGCGACGAAAGAAGAGAATCAAACGAAATAACAATAATTAATAGAACGGAACACAAAAAACAATGATTTCGATTGTTTGTTTTAGTCATTATTATCTACACACGAATACTGCTCATTCGTCGGTTATGAGCAATAAACACCAACACATACGTTTTGTGTGACGACGACAATTAATTAACTACGAATGATAAAATGGCATGAAAAAAATGCAAACAAAATTATCCAAACCACACAATTGAATGCAATTCACTATTTTTTGCATGATAATTTGAAAGAATCATTTCGGAAGCACACACGAAAGTCATGGTAGGCTCTTTCTGAGCTTCTTGATACCGAGAATTTGCACACGAATGCAATTGTCCCCGAATTTTAAATAAAATCTTAATGTATTTAAGTGAAATTCTTTCGATTTGCTTACCAAGAACTGTCATCCATAGCTCAGTTGGATTGTTGCTCCGATTCCCGTGCACTGGTTTGAAGATATTTATAAAATGTCGATGAAAACTCACTTTTGATTAGTTTTTTTTCCTTAGCGAAAATTGAATTGTGTCATCTGTCATTCACAATTCACACAAAAGATTGGGTATGCGTTAAACACATATGTAGGACTTCGTTTTCTATCCAAAAACATTCACAACAAATAACAATAAAGCACAGTATGTGATGATAGACGTCATATGACATTTGGTAGGTACACATTTTGGTGGTTAGTAAACATAGGCATTTCAGTATGAAATACAGTATGAAAATGGTTGCGCAACGAATGGAACGTACAATGAAAGGAAAAGGACCGATTGGATTCAGAGACAACCAAAAAAGGTGCTTCGATGAAAAATAAACTAAAATATGCCAATTTTCACCCAAAAATATTATTAAAATAAAAAGAATAACCTTCAGAATTTGAATCGGATACTGGCCGAATGAATGCGTTCAATAATCCGGTGCCAATTTGAATCAAGCCATCGACCAAACGACTGAAATGTCAAAACCAATATCAGCAGCAAACTTCATGTCGATACGTTTTTTGCATTTCTCATGTGTTCTCGGTGTTCTTTATGATTTTTGACGCAGAAAGCTCTAGAATTTGCTACAGCTCATCCAGTTGAACATACTTCTCCATGAATTGTTGAATAAGAAAAATTTTCGTTCGCGAAAAAGATCACAAATTTCATTCTTCGAAACCAGTATCAAGGTGAAAAGCGGAAAAAACATTTCAAGCGGTGGTTAACTACACTTTTGTGAATAGAAAACGACCTAAAAAAAAACCTGAAAACGAAAATGGCAAAATGGGGAGAAGGTGACCCTCGTTGGATTGTTGAAGAGCGTCCAGACGCAACGAATGTGAACAATTGGCATTGGACCGAAAAGAATGCAACGCCATGGTCCAAAGATCGTATCACATCACTTTTTACCGATTTTCCAATCAATCATGACAGCAAAGTAAAATGTCGTGTTGAAAAAGTGGACAAAGTTGATGGTGAAGCGACAGCCAACAATCGAAAAGGAAAATTGATTTTCTTTTATGAATGGAATGTGGTACTTAAATGGGAAGGCTGTTTGGATGATGGTGAACCAAACTATACTGGTAAAGTGACCATACCAAATTTATCGGAAGAAAATGAATTGAATGAGGTGGAAATTACGATTACCGCTGACGAGTCATCCGATGAATCAGATCGTTTGAAACAATTCATGTACAATGTAGGTAGATCACAGATTCGCGATCAAATCGGTGTCTATTTGCGTGAATTGCGAGAAGAATTCTCCAAAGGTTTGATTTTACCGAAAAAAGATGATCCGACAGTGAAAAAAGACGGCGTTTCCAATATCACGAGTGGTTTCAATAAAAAAGTCAATTTGATACCAATTAATGCTGCAAATGCCGATATTTCGAAAAATCCACCATCGGAAGGCTATAAATTAGATGTAAAAACGATTACATTCAGCGAAACATTTCAATGTCGTGCAAGTGATTTATACGATGCATTGACAAAAGAAGAACTTGTGACCGTATTTACGCGCAATCAAGCCAAAGTTGATGCAATTCGTGGCGGTGAATTTATTCTTTTCGATGGAAATGTTTCCGGAAAGTTTGAAGAATTGGTACCAAATGAAAAAATCGTCCAAACATGGCGCTATAAACAATGGCCTAGTGGCCATTATTCCAAAGTCATCATGGAATTTCAGCAAAAGGTAATATTTTCAATTTTAATGGACTTAATTTGTGGCCATCGATGGATTTGATCTCAAAATGTTTGCTTTTTTCATTTTCATTTTTTTGTATAGGATGACCATACTGTTTTGAATGTGACACAAAGCGGTGTTCCATCCAATGAATACGATAACACTTTAAGAAACTGGAAAAATTACTATTGGAACAGCATCAAACAGGCTTTCGGTTTTGGAAGCTTCTTAATGTAGAACTTGATAAAGACAGATTGTAGAACGAATTTGCGATAAGTGATAATTTAAATGAAATATTTTCTGGGTGTTTTCTATTCCGATATATTAATCTCACATGGAACCACTTTTAGAATTTGTGAAGCTTAACAATAAATTTTAATATTCAAACTGCCGATAAAATTTTGGATTTGTTTGATGTTTTTTGAAAACAATTTTTTATTTGTAATTGGAATTATTTTTCTGGACCCATATTTCGAATTAAATCTGCTTTTTGAACAAAACACTTATGATTTTGAATGTCGGTTATAACAAAACATGAACAACTTAAACATTGGAATGTATATCAAATATGAAATACGCAGATTCAAATAAATAAACGACACACACACACTTTTTAAATAAATTCATTTGTTTTATTTTTTATTCATGTACAAATAAATTTCATCGCTTTTTTCTAATGTTTTCGTCTGAGGTTCAATAACAGCAGTCCCATTGGATATCATGAAATTAATAAATAAATAAAATTAATCATGATCTAACCATTCATTTTTCGATCAGACTTTTAATTTATTCTTTTTTTATGAGTTAAATACCCAAACATTCAACACAATTTGAATTAATTCATTTAGTTTAACTAAATCACGCTTGTCAAATTGACGGAACAGTTCCAAATAAAGTTGTCGAAGTGCCTGGATACGTCGTAATATATAGGGCCGTTTCAATGGATAGCGTCGCCATAATTTTAGATTATGGGTAATAGACACATCGGTTTCACGTTGCAATGCAATCACTGCATCTTGGAATGATTGCATTTCTTGGTGTTTGATATTTAGAATTGTACTCATTGCCCGTAGACGGTTTGGTTGATTTAAATTCGATAAAATAAATCCAATGACATTGGGCACGCTCACTTTCATCGAAGATGGAAACTTTCGGCTCTCCAATTGACTAAACGAAAAAAAATATCGAAATTTCAAAATTATATGTAAATAGTTTTGATGAATGTGAAGGGCTCTTCTTACTTATTTCCATCGAAAATAAGTAGCGCTGGTAAATTTTCCATCGTAAAATGCCAGGGTAAATCATTTTTATCAGCATCGATGCGACCAAATTTCAAATAATTTGCATCTTTAAATATTCGAGCTACGCTTAGCAATGTACTAGTGAGTATTGTACAGAATGCACACTGGCTGGACGTATATAACACAAGGGCCAGCTGAAATGGAATGGTATTTTAGTTTGACGAATGGAATGGTATTTAACAAAAATGACTGAATTACTCTGTCCTTTTCCCATATATATTGGGTGAAGTTGGCCGACGAAATGGTCGTCAAGCTAACGGATTCATATTTCGGCACATTTGGATGAAAATTTCTACTGCTATGCTTATCTACTGGGCTATGGAAGTGGGAATGAATTGCATTTTCATCGCTGCGTAAAAATCGATCCAATTTTCGTGCGGTAAAATTGTGAACAAAATCAATCAAATTGGCTGTAGTCATCGGCTCTTTAAGTACATACGATGTCTCATCCTACGAAAATAAATCAAATATAATCATGATTAAATTAATCCAACTGAATCAATTTTCTATGCACTGTTATCACCTGGGCATCAATCACAATAGCAGCAGTACTTTTATTTGAATTTTCCAAAGAAATTCCCAATTTTTCAGCAACTAAACCATACATAAAGCTATCCATTGCCAAAAAAGACAGAGTTTTATTGGTCTTACACCCAAGACCAATGATTTTATTAAAATCAAAATCGCTGGAATCTTTTTCTAGAAGTGGATCGAAAAACATATCTGAACGGATTTTTTGCGATAGATGTTCCAAACGGCAATCGATTGTTTTCCACACATTTTGAATATTTTCTGCTGAATTTGAATCATTTTCATTGTCAAGCATAGAAATGGGATACCGTCTACGTTTAGGATTTTCAATGCATTCTTCATGTGATTCACCGTTTTCGGGCTTTTGGCAATAATTACTGGAAGACTGGATTTTATGTTTACGATTGTAGTGAAATTGTGTGGAATTGGCTAGATCCATGAATGTTCTCTTGCCTAGCGGAGCACATTTGTTCGGTATGTTAATTCGCCAATCATAAATCTTACTACATTCCTTCGTTCTGAGGTAGTTTTCCTTCAAAGCAGATTTTCGCCGATTGAACATATAATCACGAGCCATTTCTTTGAGCCAACCGTCATCTTGACAATTGTTGTATTCGTATCCAATTTGCCGCAACTATAAAATTAAATAATTTGAATTGATAATATATCTGTCGTAACGGGCGATTGAATAACAAGTGCTTACCATGGCATATGCATCATTCGATGATTGATACAAATTGCGCGGTGTAAAAAGTATTAAAACTGGACCTCTCTTAAGGAATAAATCGAATTCCTTCGATCTGAAACCCGGTGGCGATAGCCATTGTGAAACTTGATGCACATTTGCTGCGAACCATTTATGCAAAAGTGATGGTTTCCATAATGAATCTTCATATTCTATCGTATTATTCCATAAATACAATCGTAAAACTGGTTCTCGATCGATGCCAAAGAGTAATCACGAGCCATTTCTTTGAGCCAACCGTCATCTTGACAATTGTTGTATTCGTATCCAATTTGCCGCAACTATAAAATTAAATAATTTGAATTGATAATATATCTGTCGTAACGGGCGATTGAATAACAAGTGCTTACCATGGCATATGCATCATTCGATGATTGATACAAATTGCGCGGTGTAAAAAGTATTAAAACTGGACCTCTCTTAAGGAATAAATCGAATTCCTTCGATCTGAAACCCGGTGGCGATAGCCATTGTGAAACTTGATGCACATTTGCTGCGAACCATTTATGCAAAAGTGATGGTTTCCATAATGAATCTTCATATTCTATCGTATTATTCCATAAATACAATCGTAAAACTGGTTCTCGATCGATGCCAAAGAGTTGCATCGCATCGCCGGTTATCACAACAAAGGCCATATCTCCAGACGGATCATTTTCCAACCATTTTATCGATGCTTGATAAAAAATATTATAAAATTGTTTGCTCGAATTCATATTTACAAAAAGTACAGCAACCGAATCATAATCATGAATAATTTGTAATAAATCTTCCGGTCGATTGACACGTTGAATTGGATGCATCATTTGATAAACAAATCTAATTAAGGCTGATTCAGTCCATAATCCATTATATGATATTGCAACATTATTGCGATTGTAAGCCATTAAAACTGGCCATGCCATCACTTTTTTATATTGTTGACGACATTCACTGCCCGGTTGCCAACAATTGATCGCTGAAAATTCAACTTCATGATGAAATAATTTTGCAACAGATTCATAAACTGGCCGAACATGTTGACTTTCAGCCGACCATGGCGCATAAAACATAACTAATGCCACATCAGCTAAGGACACTTTTTTTTGTAACGTTATCAAATTTCCGTACGGATAATCCTGAACCACCGATTTGATACCAAAGAATCGCTTTATTTCGGGATAATATTTTGAATCGTCGGGCAAACTGAGAAAAAATAAAACAAGCACACGATTAATAATTCTTCTTTTCTCCTTTCGATGATAGGTGAAGTGGGTACTCACCCATTTTGATATGTTTCATAAACGGTGAACATAATAATCAACAGGCAAAATGCTTGCCATCCATAATAAATACTCATAGTTCTATCACTCAGATTTGAATCAGTCACAGGAATGGTTTCCGGTTTGAGCGCATCATCGTTTGCACCATTTGGGCTACTGACAATATAGTTTGCCTCCTCGATCACTCGATCGTGGAGTGATTCATTTCGTGCTTCACTGGGACCTATAAAAATCAGCCGAGTCGTAAACAAATAATTATTATTTATTATCGTTAGATGGGTGACGTGTCTTGTGTGTGACTGAATGAACTAACACCAATCTGAATTAAATGAAAAAAAAACAAAAATATTTTTTCATGTTCACTGTTCAAAACAGTGCCGGCACTAAATACTTTAAGTGTAATAATCTAAAAATTGAACTCTGTTTGCTCGTTATTTTGTAATGAGAATAATGGGAACACATGCGATCAAAACGGAGCACAATTCAGTATAGAATACATTTAATTGTAATTCAAGGTTAAAATATAGAATTACCAGAAACTATATCGTTGTCGTGTTTTTTATCATTTAAAAAGCGTTCGTTGCCATCAATGTCATTGGATCGATTGTTCTCATTTGCAAACGACATAGGGATATTATTCGATTGTCATTGTATTATGCGATTTATGATGATTTTTCCTTTTCTTCTGTATGAAATAATAAAACTGTTTTGAAGTATTTGTTTCGGTGAATACATTAAAATTTACATTTCAGCCATACAATTCAAATGGCCAATCAACACTTTTATTACTGCTCCGTTTTCTAATTGTAAAATTCACGATTATCAATCGTTGATTGAGAATTGACCTTTTTGTTATGATTATTAATATCGATGTAAAACTGATAAAAACATAAAAATAGCTTATTATGTATCTCTTATGTTTTAAGCATTTGTGACGTTGACAGTCTTATGTCAAATAATGAATCTTGAAATTTAAGGTTAGGTTTCTACGAATGACATAAGTCGTTCAGTTGATTATCAAATTATTTCGGTTGAAAATGAATTTGTCGGCATAATCGATCACGAGAAATCCAAGTTTAAAACTTTCTTAACTGTCTTTCGATAACTCAAATTTTTCAAGTTCCTTGTAGCTTTCAGGTACGTAATTCATCCGGTATATTGACCCTGGTACTGCTGGCTCCCGATAAAAATAATGAAGGATTATTTTTGGGCCTGACGAGCGAATATTTTTCATCATTGAAATAAAATAGATTTTATCTAATCATCGTTTATTTATTTCGCAATTAAATACTACAAATGCAATGCGCTGTAGTCACAATCACATTTAAACATTTATCACATTTTCGATTTCGAAAGAAAAAAATAATAATCACAAAAGCGAAATCAATTGCGTTCGCATAATAAATAGCTGCGAAGCGTTTCCGGTATAAAAAGACAAGGTACTTTTTCTGGTAATTGTCGGCCAAAAAGTTGTCGAAAGAATGTTCGTGACAATGCTTTCAATGGGATCGGATCTCGAGCCTTTTTCAATAAACGCTTTCGTTGACCGTCAGTTAAATGAAGATTTCGTTTAATCATGGCTATGTCAAAACTTTCGGCTGCTTCCAATAATGCTTCAAATACACGAGAATAGAATGGAACATTTCGAAGGCAATTGAGCAAACCATCTGGATCTCTGAACTGCGTTCTCATACAAACACGGGCACCATATTTCAATAATAATTGTAATTCTTCCAATTGCGTTATGTCGCTATTTGCCAAAAGTTCAGCTAATGGTGGTCTTAAAAATGTTGTGCCCGTTTCGCCTGCAATTTTTACATTCGGGTCGGCACCATATGACAAAAGCATCTAAGAAATCGAATATTATGAATTAAGTAAGTGGATCAATGATACCAGAAATTCCATTTGGATGTACCTTCATAATTTCAACACGATGTGGGATATTATCAGCACAGGCAACATGGAGGGGAGATCCAATGACGGAACTACAACGATTTACGTCAGCTCCTAAATTCTCAAAACAAATTCGATTTTAGCTAAAAGGATTTAAATTTAATGTCAGCTTTACATTACCTGCTTCAATGAGCAAACGAAGAATAGCCGGATCACCTCTGAGAATGGCCAAATGTAATGGGCTTGGTTTGTCTGTTTCACCATCTGGTGGTAAGCGATCTGTTTTGGCACCTTGTTTTAACAGAAGATTGACCAATGATAAACTTCCAGACAAAACGGCATAATGTAATACAGTTCGATAATCATTTCTTGAATCGGTCATTGCATTCACATCGGCTCCATATTTCAGTAGTAAAAGAACTTGTTCAGCGCCTTGATTATAACGAGCAGCTCTCATTAAAGGTGTCATACCGGCACGATCTCTTGATTCCGTATGTGCACCATAGTTTAATAACAATTCCAATGATTCCGTATCGGCGACCAAACTGATTTCGGCTCCCAAAAAATAACGAGTATTCGGATCGGCACCATTTTCCAAAAGTATTCTTGCCATTTCCTATTCGAAAGAAACAACGAAAGAAATTTAAATATTCTGTTTTAAAATTGATGACTGGTCTTTTTTGGCTTACATAGTGTCTATTTTTCAAAGCCAAACGTAATGGTTCATCACTCATCATAGTTCGCGGATATAGTTCGTCAGTCGGTTCACGAAAATCAATTTTCGATCCATTTTCAATTAAAAGCCTGGCAATTTCGACGTACCTAAAAAAATTGCAAAGAATGACTCTATTATTTTTTGAATAGATAATATTTGAAATCACATGTAAAATTGCATGTCAAATGTGGAAAAAACACATAATCACATTGAATGAGGACACATTTTTCATCCAACCGAATCTATTTATAGACGCAGCCGTTTACACAAGTAAAATGAGTAAAACTAACCCATGTTCACTGCACAAATGCAATGCACTGTAGCCACAATCATCGACGGCATTTATATCAGCACCACGAACCAAAAGCAAACGAACGGCTTCAATATTCTTTTGCCAAACAGCATAATGTAAAGGCCTCAATCCTTGTGCAACCGGTTCATTGACCTGTCATTGTTTCGTTATTTTTTTTTAGTGAACAATCAATTATTATTATCGTATGATTTCATTTTTAATACTTTTGCCCCGCACGCCAACAAAATACGAATCTCATCCAGTGGCTGCATCAATATAATTGCATCGGCTAGGGCTCGCTGCAACGGATTCGTCACACACTCACCAGGCATACTCAATAATCGTACTGTAAATTGAAAAATCAAATATCAATTTCATCACTTTTCAACGTCTTATGTAATTTTTTGTCGTGAAAATCGTAAAACTACTCGGCACTATTACCTCTGTCCATCGTTGAAGATCTTTATTCAAATAAATATTTTCTTTCACAAAAAACAAAAAATTTAAATTGCAAATCGCAAGACATAAATTGGCAACAAATCTTTTTTGAGGAAAAGAACTGCGTAATTTTCACAAATGGCTCGACCTATGCCAACTGAACAAGCGTCGCTAAATTTTACGCCAAAAATAATAAAAAACCAACATGAGCATCAAACCGTTCGCTGTGGATCGTTTGGTCGTAAGTTGTCGTTTCCATTCAAACGATACGTAGAGGTGAACGCGATCGAATATAATAATCAAAAAACACAAAGCAAGGATGATGAAGCAAATGAAAAATCATGCGACGCAAACGCAATAGATAAATAGGATTCCGTTTCG
>GL502308.1:0-10794 GCA_000149185.1 Mayetiola destructor
ATGTGTGGAATGCAATTTCTGACTACGTTCTCCTCACAATCAATTCCCGGCTATGCGTACATATTACATATGTGTCTGTGTATTTGTGTTTATTGGTTCTAACTGTTTATGTCTGCACTGAATTGTATATATTGCGGTTGTGGCGCCACATTGATATGAAATCATATTGTCGAGCAGTTGAGAAGAATTCTTCTTCGGTCAATAATATTAACAATCATAAAAAATAGTAAAACTGGAATATTATATGCGTACGCACATTTATATGGAAATGTGGCTGACAATGACAGCCCCTCTGACAAACTTTGATCATTACTCGGAAAAGTTTAATGGCATGGAAACCACAATATGGGCATATTTTCATTGGTGATTCGCATACATTCCATCTTCAGTTAATTCGATGTACATTGAAAAGAAAGACAACCCAAATAACTGTAGATGAGGTCGAGATGACAAAACAACAAGAATTTTTTTTTCAATAGAACTGACTAAACAATGAACTTTCAAATGATTTTTCTTTATCGCATTCCAAGTTTTGTGGCCAATAAACAGAACTGCGATTTATCGAGTCTTATGTGTCATTTTTCAAAGAACCAAACTTTGGTTACAAATAGTTTTCAAAGCATCCGATATTTTGAACATAACAGTCCTAATTAATTGCCCCCAAGAGCTGATTGAATGAATTGGACACAAAATAGGTTCTATTCGTTTGTGTTTGTGTGATGTGTGATGTGAATGAAATCGGACGCAATCGTGTAAATCGTCTCATAAACCAAACAAAACAACTTAATTTTGTCTTGAAAATCGTTGATTACGGCAATGTTCGAGCTTCTCCATTCGAAAATGAACTTAATGGATTCTTTTAAATTTCTATTGATGAAAATCGCATGTTATTCTATTTCAAATTGAATTTCAATTGAAAATAAAGTGTTTGTGAACGGTTGCTGTTCATCCATGATTAATTAGAATTCAGGCTTGGTTATATACGTCAAAAGTTCCCATGAATTGGTAAAGATTGTCTATCGCCTAAATAAATCAGTTACTCTATTACCAATAGCCAGTTTGTCCATTAGAACTACAAAAATGGCTTACTGGAGTTTTTGCTGCGAACGAAACGTTCATTAATATCACGTTTTTAATTTTTGATTCTGATGTGAATAGAACGAAAAATGCATACCATCTGACTATAATAATATCTGCTTGATATTTGTTCTCTGATCAACGTGTCAATTCTATTTGGCTTTCAGCTTTATGAAAATATTTTGCAGCCGATGCAAAATTTACCGACCAAAAAACAATCAATTTTCTCGCAATTATTCTAATGATTATGGTCTATGGTCTATGATCAGGCGAATGCATTACACAATATTAAACAATGTGAGTGAAATTTTCCTGGAAAACTCAAACCGATTCGGTTCCAAATTGGAATCAGCGATAGGTAAATGCTGTTCAGTAGTGAAACAATGAATATAAATTTTCCGATTAAAATTTCGGCCATTCGACTTTTACGACCTATACAGAATAACCTTCTGGAAAATCCTACCATATGACTGCACAATGCACCATTTTTGATCCTTAATATGCATTAACAATGGACATTCGCGGCTATTCTCAATTAAATCCCGTCTTTTGTCATTTTCGTTCTTTTCAAACCGTCACAATGTCGTTGTTTTCGAAATGTCCATACGGATCTGACATGTAAAACGGCCAATTTCATTGTCAAACCGATTCGAAATCGACGTTAATTCAATAGAAATAAAAAAAAATCACCATGAATGGAAACCGATTGAAAGTTTTTTTACAAATAGTTTTCAAAGCATCCGATATTTTGAACATAACAGTCCTAATTAATTGCCCCCAAGAGCTGAATGAATGAATTGGACACAAAATAGGTTCTATTCGTTTGTGTTTGTGTGATGTGTGATGTGAATGAAATCGGACGCAATCGTGTAAATCGTCTCATAAACCAAACAAAACAACTTAATTTTGTCTTGAAAATCGTTGATTACGGCAATGTTCGAGCTTCTCCATTCGAAAATGAACTTAATGGATTCTTTTAAATTTCTATTGATGAAAATCGCATGTTATTCTATTTCAAATTGAATTTCAATTGAAAATAAAGTGTTTGTGAACGGTTGCTGTTCATCCATGATTAATTAGAATTCAGGCTTGGTTATATACGTCAAAAGTTCCCATGAATTGGTAAAGATTGTCTATCGCCTAAATAAATCAGTTACTCTATTACCAATAGCCAGTTTGTCCATTAGAACTACAAAAATGGCTTACTGGAGTTTTTGCTGCGAACGAAACGTTCATTAATATCACGTTTTTAATTTTTGATTCTGATGTGAATAGAACGAAAAATGCATACCATCTGACTATAATATCTGCTTGATATTTGTTCTCTGATCAACGTGTCAATTCTATTTGGCTTTCAGCTTTATGAAAATATTTTGCAGCCGATGCAAAATTTACCGACCAAAAAACAATCAATTTTCTCGCAATTATTCTAATGATTATGGTCTATGGTCTATGATCAGGCGAATGCATTACACAATATTAAACAATGTGAGTGAAATTTTCCTGGAAAACTCAAACCGATTCGGTTCCAAATTGGAATCAGCGATAGGTAAATGCTGTTCAGTAGTGAAACAATGAATATAAATTTTCCGATTAAAATTTCGGCCATTCGACTTTTACGACCTATACAGAATAACCTTCTGGAAAATCCTACCATATGACTGCACAATGCACCATTTTTGATCCTTAATATGCATTAACAATGGACATTCGCGGCTATTCTCAATTAAATCCCGTCTTTTGTCATTTTCGTTCTTTTCAAACCGTCACAATGTCGTTGTTTTCGAAATGTCCATACGGATCTGACATGTAAAACGGCCAATTTCATTGTCAAACCGATTCGAAATCGACGTTAATTCAATAGAAATAAAAAAAAATCACCATGAATGGAAACCGATTGAAAGTTGTGCTCCTGTCAAATACATCCGAACAACAGCAAAAAAAAGAAAAACCTAAATTCCTTGCAAACTGATGGGCATATTCGTTTTTTTTAACGGTAAAATTTAATTGTTTGCATTTATAAAAGCACGCAAAAATAGCTAACATCTCGTAGCTCACAATTGAATGCCATTGTAAATGTTTTGTAAAATGCAGTTCGGGAATTCACAACGCAATCCAATAAAAACAATCATTGGGCTATTTTGCACGGATTGTTTGGTTTTTGTGTTCATGTGCTGATATTCTATGTATACAAGTATGTATAATGTATATATTCAAACGACACATGCAACGGGCCAATTGTAGGCTGGCGAATATATGGTTTATATTGTTATGATTATTAAATTAAATTGCTGGAAGTGTGTTTATATGTTTTATATGTTTTATGGGTTCTTTTCCGCTGTTCATTTCCTACAACAGTGACTGTGGCCTGTGGACTGTAGGTGTTAATAACACCGTGTTATATCTTTCTATTATGCCCATCGTTTTAAACGTTTTCAACATCGTTGACCATTTTTATTCAGATTTCAATATATTTCATGCCGAACTGATTTCCGTTAGAAAACGGGTTTCGTGGGCGGCAATGGTTCTTCTTTGATAGATAGAATATGGACACTTTCACGAAGTACGAATAACAAAGTAGTTGTTATTGTATGCTAACTGCAGGTATTCGGCACACGGCATCAAATGAATGCTAAATAAATGATGGGAAAACAAAAATTCAAAAAACACGAATTTCACGACGACATTAGAAAAATTTATAATTGCTTACTGCGCACCAAATTCACACATTCGATGGTGCAATAATTGAAACATTTTCAAATTTTTAATATTTAGTTTTTTAAACGGATGCATCATCAAACTCAACGAATAACTAATTAGTTTACAGCAATTATTTATTATTGAAATGAAGAAATTTCATTTTTTTTCATTTCTCAACAAACACACGATTTTTGACATCAGAAAAAGTGCGAATCAACAAACAGTTCGACTAACATAAGACTACATCGCAAGTTGTTCGCAAATTAAGCAACAAAATTTAACGAAAAAACAACATCGGCTAACAAAAGCTTTTTATGATTACGCAAAACGTTGAAATATTTTCGAGAACTTTGAAAGAGAATACAATTTAAGATTGATTGAGTGAAATGTTCATTTGATATTGATGATTCAACTTTCGATCGATATTACGTAATGATTTCAAATGAAATGCCAAAAGATGTTTCCAATATTCCACTATTTTTCCATTTCAAAGAGATTTCATTTTCGCTTCAATGAAAGCAAATTGGTCGAACGCCTGTAGTGTAATCAATGGGTGCTGTTGTCTGTTATATTGCACGTTAAATGACCTGATGATGATACTGGGAAAATGCAATACATTATTACATCAAAACTCAAAAACGTATTTGTTCAAAAGTAAAAGAAAAATTGAGGACGAATTTTGTTGATGCTTATTTATGATGCCTTGTGTGTGTGTGTGTGTGGCATAAAATTATTTATTATTTAAATTTCTCCATGTACCGAATGGGCTGTCCGGTAACTGGCAACAATATCTCATAACAAACGTTAATATTATTCTGTTTATTTTGCTTGTCTCGAAACGAAACCCAGAAAAATCAGAATTCCATTTTTTAGCCCACAAATGGAAAATTTTAAATGATTTAATTTATTATTTTTTGGGCATTATTTAGGCGCGCAGCATCGAACACAACAGTTTTTTTTTTGGTGAAAGTATTACTTGAGTAATTAGTTGATTGCTTTTTGCTACGATGTATCAACAAATACGTTGATAAAGTCACAATCAATTTGTAAACTGTCGACGACTACACAATCACAACAATTAGGAGACATACAGCTCGCGCGCACAAAGACCCAATCCAAAAAAGAAAACTGAATGACAGAACCTCCTTTTTGAAGTTGTTGATTAAAGTTTTCATTATGAAATTATGATAAATGATTGAAATGAACGGAACGCTTAATTTATAAATGGGCTAAAATTAAAAGGAAACGTGAAACAAACTGAGAAACAACCTACAAATTTACCGCGAATCGATTAATGAAGTCGAAACAACAAACGTTGTTGTTCGGCTCAATTTTTTTTTTGTTCGCTCGCATTTTGCGCAAATGCGTTCATGGTTTTCAGTATTTCCATATAAATTGGTGATTTGTTTCAGAGAAGCCGTTGATATTGCTATTTTCAACCGTATGATTAATGAGAATAAAGGAAGCTGAATTCACAAATAAATATCGATTACAGACCACAAACAAATAACATGGCGCAAATTGTTTGAAGCATGAAATCATAAAGCCATAAAGGAAATGAAAGTGTTGTCGCATTTGCGTTCACATTTGCGTTTGTTTGGTGTTTTTGTTGGATTTATATTATGCTCTCGTCTTCGTCAAAAAATTCGAGAGAAAAAAATAAAAACAACCGGTGTATGTTTTTGATTCTAAGATTGTGCGCGATGTAAGAGTGTCTAGCAATGAAAGAAAGAAAAACAAAAATCGTGCCTCATTGTTGAATTGCATTCGAATGTGAGAGGACTGTGAACGGATATAGCACACGTTTTAAAATTCGATAAAATTATCATGGGCAATGTGTATGTGAATTCAATTTTTCCAGCAACAACAACAACAAAAACCATCCGATCGAAATGGAATCAGCAAAAGATTCAAACAAATTATTATTATTGGTGAAGGAAGTGCACAATTTTCAATTGATTGTTGTTGTTGTTGTTTGCCAGTCACAGTATTTCATTTGCGCGAATGTCGAATGTCGATTGTTTGTCGATTGCATTCAATTGATTCATAATTGAATGAACAGTGAATCGAGCCATCGAATCGAGCCATCGTTGAGATCACAAATTTCTATTATTGTTATTAATTCATATTTTATTTGTTTATTTTTCATTTTTCTTCATATTTCATATATCATATTTCATATTCATTGACAGAAAACATAAGATTGATGGTGGTGTTGAGCTCTCATCGAAAATAAATCCATTTAACAACAACAATAATGGCCTGTTTGCCATCCCGCCGAATCCATTTCCAATTCGAAATACTACATAATAATAATGTAATCTGATTTTCATTTTACTTTGTTGTTCTGTTGAAATATCATCGTCAATAGTTTATTTGAAATGAAATATTATACTGATCGCAAAATCTGCATATCTGGTTTTGGCTGCAAAATGGAACAATATTTAAAATCTACATTTTATTAGTTGCAATGTTGAACAATATTTTTTTCCCGTGCTTATTTTTGCTCATTTTGCGCGATTAAAAGAAAATGCTTTCTTCGATTCATGGTTGGATATAAGATATGGGAACCATTCAATGCGGAATAATAAAATACGATCAGTATAACAGCGTTTGGCGTGCATTTTTCTTCTTTTTTTTATTTTTTTTCGGTTTAATGATTATATGCACATTTGAATTTGCCACAAGCAAACATTGATTGCCATTAACTGAACAATTTGTAAACTAAATATCCATTTTCCATCCGCCCTTTTTATCACCACAATTTCATTGACGATTCTGTAATAACGATTCGTTCATAAACGAATATTACGCGAAAAGAAACTCTTCTTTTTCTCACTCTTGTGCAATTCTTTTCACTCTCTCTCTCTCTCTCGCGCGCGCTTTCGAATTAAAAACCAAATATACATAACTAAACATTATGCAGATACAGGCGCGCAAGCATAACCATTAGGCACCACAATAACAATCAAAATGTAATTACTTTTACCAATCAAAAAAGAAACTTTGAATCGAATGACGATTTTCGATTGAAATTCATAAAACGGCCCACAAACAATTCATGTGCATACATTTTAAGTGATTGAAAAGCCATTTCAAAATCTATGCACCAATGACGACGCAACGCAAATGCTATTAATATCGTGATCGATAACTCATTTCACCAAAATATATGATTCGTTCAATGAGAATTGTATACAATTTAATGGTTTCGATGAAATTTCAGACACAATTTTGAATCCATTGAACACTGTTTTAGGCTCATTTGCATACCATATGATTTAATGAAGCAATTGAATCGACTACAAAACGATTTGACTTAATAAAGATTTTAACTCGCGGAACTGTTTATTTGAGGATCGAGAATGGTGTATTTTTTATGAATAATTTTATGAACAGGGGAAATGTTCCAGTTCCCAGAACTGTGTTCATACATACAGTATTATGTATAGATTTGGACAAATTTTGATAAATAAATAGGTCATTGAAAAAGCCAGTGAACTTACGGCATAAGGTGACGAACGAAGGTATACGTATCGAAACTGCATTGCCATCTAAATTGTTCCTTGTAAACGAAGCAAATGTTATGTCTACGTTGATGTCAAAAGAACCCCATATCCAATTCTGTAATGGATATTGACTGACAGTTTTCAGTTTTATCAATTCCCAGTTGAAAATACCAATTTTCATTTTATTCTACTTCATTTTTTATTCTTTTTCTTGTTCGTAAATGTTGAATGTGTGTGTGTGTGTGTGTGTGCATTAAATCGTCTCGCTCATGTCTTTAAATGCCATCTTACATATGTTTCTCATGTCAATATGTTACTTCATGCCAACGTGGGATGTATTTTATTATTACGAGCAAAAACAAAATAAAAATTCAGAAGGATACGAAAAACTACCACAATCCAACCGTAATCAGCCTATGACGATTGTTGATGGTGATGCAGAAGAAAGAGCGAATCAAAAAAAAAAATTACCAACAGCAACAATGAATAACGAACATCGAACAAGTACTTTGTTTGATGTTCAATGTTCAATGAAAGGGAAACGGACCGAATGCGTTGAACATTGAAGACATACATTGTATATTTGATCAATTCAATATTGAATATGGTGCTGACAATTGTTGTGCTATGGTTTAATGGACGTGTGTCTCTTTTTCTTCGTGCTTCATATGCACATTGCAATGATAATTCACCTTTCTTTTCCTGATTATGCACTTTTAACGGTCATAATAATTTTTCCGATTCCACTATCAAATCCACAGACACATGAAACAATGAACAGTGAACATGATATGATATGATATCTCCTGACAATGGAACATGAAACATGCAACAAATACAAGAAAACTTTTTCTTTCGTTTTTATCGTTGCGCATTACTTGTTTCGCTCAAACGTAACAAATAACATCGAATCAAAGACAAAAGAAGAAGAAGAAGAAAAAGAAGGAAAAAAAGAAACGGAATGATAAACCACTGAACCAAACTCAAATACAATTTAATGCTCATCAAATCATTTTAAAAGCAATATTTCCTCTGGGGAAATTTCGTACTTCATCATAATTTTATGTTTGGATGATGCTAACGCTACCCGGTGATATACGTTCAGTATTTGATATGTACTCGATACTGCAATCATTTTCGTTGCATACATTTGTTTTTTTCTTTTATTTCTTTTCCTTCTTCTTAGCATCCAACAATACGATGGATGCGAACACTTATCATTATCCGCATGACGATGATTTTGTTTTTTTTTTGCCCATTCAATAAGCCGTTTGGCTCATCAATTGCTCAAACGAGAATGATATTGTAGATATATCTTTATGGGATCATTTTTGTATAACAATACCGTTGTTGGTAAGCGGTAAAAAAAGTGCACGCATAATCGAAAATATGGTTAAATAATAGAAAATCCCCATGCAAACACATAATTTCGCAATTTGAACTAGACAAGAGAGAAAGAAAAAGAAACGAAATCAATTTCATAAAAATGATGAAATGTCTACTCATACAAACATGTGAGTTTGATTTGATGTTCTATCCTTCGTACATTCATTTTACTTTTGGAATTTTTGTTATTCTTATATTCTTTTTTCGGGAAATGAAATAATGACGATGATGACGATCAAAATAAAATGCTTAAGCAAAAGCATGTAACATATCGGAATTGGTTTTCCCTTTGGAGGCAATCGGCAAATGGAATGAAAGTAATCGCGCTGGATTAAGGAAATAACGGCAAAAATGGGAAACCGTTATCGCAATTTAGCATAGAAAAAAATAAGACTGTATGACTCAACGCGAACGCTGTATTATCATATTCTATATATTTTCTATTCGATTTCATGTGCCCCAATCGAAGCATTCTTTATTTTTTTTTTTGCTTTCTCCTGCTTAAGTTCATCTCTCATTGTCAGTCAGTCCGTTGTCGAATTATACGCTTCCTTGATTCATCCAAGATGCTCGAATGAGTGCTTTAATCATTTCCAATATAAATCGGTTCATATTTCAAATAGCGGCAAACCACAGCGAATCAATTTAAAATAAACGAGATAAACATTCGGATTATAATTACGTTATTATTATTTTTATTATTATTGAAAAAAATGATAATGCAAACTAAGCAAATCAAATAAAAAGTAAAAATTTTATTCAAATATTTCGTGTCCACTTTTGGATGCAATCATATTCCACTCGATATGATTATTATTTTCTTGAATGTTTGTAATTTGTGAAAATATTTGTGATTTAATAAAACAGTTTCCTGCACTCACTTCATTGATTGGTTAATCTTGGGTGCATGGTTCAGTAACAAGATTTACGCTGCAGGCGATAATTTAATGCGGTTTTGAGTCAATTTTATGAGAAAAAGACTGAGAGAGAGAAAGAGACAACCATTAGATGTCAGTGAGCAATAAAACTTTTTCCTGTGAAAAGCACGCAAAAGAAGCCGCACCATGGAACATCAACATTTCTTTCTTCTCCATTCGAAATGCAAATTGTGTAAATTGAAATGACTCGCCTGACATTACATCGTTAACGGGGAAAGAAAAATACAATAATAAATGCAATTTTTGCTCTGGTTCAGTGTGAATTGTGCATTGGCCTCATTTCATAGTATTTGTTATCGTTTTGCATAATTGACCACATGTGTGTGTGCGGCTCACTCACTTAACTAACTACGAGCGGTGCAATATTGAGTGTGTCAAACAATCACAAACAAATCAAAATCCATCTAGTTAAAATGTTAGTCATGCTCGAAGCCAAGTGATATGATGGCTCTTTGACGATTACACAAAAGCAAAAATAAAGCCGACAAATGTTTGATACTTGAAGCTATGAGCTATGCGCGATGGCCACGATACACTTTTTGCAAATAATTTTCTCGTTGAGTTTTTTCCCCGTTCAGGTCTGAGCGCCAAGCACCAGACACATTTCATGCCAAGTCACTACAATGGCTATTTCCATTCAATTTTCTAAATCAGCAAATAAATAGGCACACCTCAACGTAAAATGATGAACAAGACTCATAACAATTACCACCGTTGGATGACTTGGCACAATGTATGCAAAAATGCACAATGCACACCGAAACATATATCGGTGTGGACTAAAAACTGAATTGGAAATTTTTCCTATTTGAAACAATCAATACCATTTCACTCAATTGCATAATTTTAATTCTCATTTTGATCGATATGAATCGAAGTTGTGAGTTTTTAAGACATGACATGAACGCAAACACTGTTCAAAGGTCTTATTTTGCATTTGACTTGAAAACCTACTCATAACATTTGTTGATTATTTTAATAGGTGACCGTCGATCGTACAAAATGATATACTCAAATATCCAATATCCAAATCAAATTCGAATCTATCCAGAGTGTTTTTTTTTTGTTTTGATTTTTTCTTTCTCCATCTCCTCGTCTGTTTGATCGATTTGACACAAAACATTCAATTGCAATTCCTGTCGTCAAATGGAAAACATTTCATCGTTATGTCGATTTTACAAACT
>GL502309.1:15051-27201 GCA_000149185.1 Mayetiola destructor
TCAAATGTCATAGCATTTATAACAAGAGACATTCATTTAGTACACTCACACATACACTCACACTCTGTAATTAGCTATTAAGAAGATGTAATAAACTCTTTCTTTTTCGTTCGAGACTTACAACTGAACAGACGTGTTTTCACTCAATCACTTCGAATACATAATAATTATATTCAGTATGTTTGCTATAACTTGTGCACCAGATATTCGATCAACGTGTTACATAGCGCATTGAAAAAGTACTGACTTCCCCTTTTTAGTGCAATTTTGGAAACGAAAATATCTGTGAGTAATATGAGTACCTGAATCGTCAAAATGACTTCACTTACAAAAACGGACTTCAAAAGAAAAAACCTGACGTGATGGAGCATATCCAAAAGTGGTTCTAAGGATGCAGAGCTCTCCCGCATCCTACTACAGGGTGTCCCAAAAATACTGTCGAATAATTTACAGGCGTGTTCCTGGAGCCCATACGACCAAAAAATGTGAGAAAATTTTTTTCCGTTTAAAACAATTTTTTCGAGAAATCGCCAATCAAAGTTTCTTAAAACCCCCATTTTTTTGGCCTGGAAGTCATCAAGAATTTAGGATTGTGGACGTAATTTTCATTTCAGAAGGGTCAAATATAGCGCAAATGAAAGGTGCTGACGCCCTCTTCAACCTTATTTTCCGAAAATTGAACTGGAAGAAAAAATTAAGCCGAGAAAAATGTGTTAAACTCGATTTTGTGGCCAAAAATTGCACCTTTTAACGGGAAATTTAGGTTTTCTCAAAATTTTTGTATGAAAACATATGCTTTTCTCACCGGAATCTGAAAATTCAGAAAATTTTACCTGGAACTACCAATTTTCAGACACCAGATTAATTTATTACGATCCACTCATAACGATTAATTCAAAGAAATTTTCAATTTTTCATAAAAAGCTTAAGGTTCATAAAGTGGTTGTACCAATAGCGAACACCTTAAGGTATATCTTCAACCCAGAGTGTAAATTATGGATTTCTTTTGATTCACGGAATTCGAATTTTTTCGATTCACGAATGTATACTTATATTGTAAATTAATTTTATTGAAATAAATTGAAAATTCATTTTTTTCTTGATTACATTCTTCAATGCTAGATATCTTTTTTGCCTTTAGTTTTTTTACGAAATATGTGGGAAGATATATCCACTTCAAAATTCAAAATTCGAAAGAATCATCAAATTATGAACTGGAATACGTTTGAACTCGTGAAACAGATGGCGTTATTTCATAACGAAAATATATGTATTGAATTAGTGTAGAAAACCAACTTATTCAAAATATGTGAATGAATCAACCAATTGATCGATTTTCAGCGATGTTATTTTCTATGAAATCTGAATTTTATGTTGTTTTCTAAAGAAATCGAATCTCAAGTTGTATTCTAAAAAAATCCGAATTTCCTGATGTTTTTTTGGCAAACACGTTCGAAAATCATGGTTTTCTTTTCAAGTCATTCAGTTTTAATATTCGTTTTTTCGGTTTGATTCACGAAAGGTGATTTTTTAAGTCACGAAATGAAAGGTTGATTCACGGATTTCTGCTTGATTCACGCTTATTTTACACCCTGCTTCAACCTTGAATAAAAAACTATGAAGGAATATTTAGGTTTTTTTGTATAATTTTCGGTTTAAAGATTTCTTCAATGATTTTTCTTTACATTTCGCATAATAATTGGCTAGTTATTTTCAATTTAATTTTTTTTTTTGTGGAAAAGTAAAAGTGATGAGTGTTCCCTAAAGCGAACCCTGCGGTACCATTTGCTTTCGTTTTTTTCTGACGGCTTTTGGGCGACCCACACATTTTTTTATCCCTAAAACGAACACTGGTTTTTCTTGGAAAACAGGTTGTTCAATTCAATTTTTTTCCTTAGAATTAGTAAAATTTGAAGAAATTACAGTCACCATTTCCGAACACAGTGATCGCTTTAGGTGCTCTTCATGCAAAAAAATATCACCATTTCCGAACAGGGCATTTTGACTGTGTTCGCATTTGGTGCCAAAGTTATCACTAAGAACCCCTAATTGGAACATTTTTGTATTTTCATCAAAAAAAAAAACAAAAATAATAATATTTGTAAAATTTTCAAAAAGAACGTAAGATTTCTCAACAAATTTCAGTAATTAGTTTCTGACAATTATCAAGTTTAAAAGAATTATGCAGAAACTTAAACTTTAAAATTCAAATGAAAAACACGCCAATATTAACAAATATGTTCCCTTTTGATACACCACATAAAAAAAAATTCCGAACACAGTTAAACCGCAACAAATAAATTGAAATTTAAGTCTAAAATTAATACAAATGAAATCCTCACACTACAATTACCTTGTCCTAAAAAAATTCCACCAAAAGGAATGGATAGAATCGCTTTTATAACCACTTTCTTAGAGCACAATAAAAAAAACGCGAGTATTGACAACCTTAAATTTTGCGAAATGACACAACAATCGAAAAGGTTGTATGGCAAACAATAAATTGTGCAGCTAAATAAGTTATTCAGACAACGCTTTTTGCTTTTATGCACATAATAGAATTCTATATAACGTAGATTCATCATTTCAACAAAATTTTAAAGTTTTAATTAATAAAAAATGGATTTTCCTTAAAAAGTGTTCGGAAATGGGGGGTGTTCGCTTTGGGTACAACCACCATACCTGACTTTTGAAACACTGACCCAATTTTGTTCGTCTATGACCGTTGTTGTTTAGTGTAATCTATCTACGTACAATACTCGTAGAGAAAAGATTTTTCCAAATCGAGCGTTACTTTCGAACTTCTGGCGGTGTATTTTCTTCTTGCTGATAAAAACTGATCGTTTCAATTGCAAATTTTTTGATATTCACAACATGAAGGATTAAATTTATAGAAACGGTCGTGAGCAATTTCCCACAAATATTCGACTTACATAAATCATATAAATATGAAGTTTTAGCTATTGTTCATTTTCTCCATTTTTTATGATCATTTCTTTCTCATTTTATCGCTATTCGTTGTTTATCTCACATATTCGTTTGAATTACTACATACGTTGCTGGTTCTGTATTGCACTGATTATTTAATGAAATGCGGTATGAACATGAATGGATGACTTGTTTTTCCTTTAATTTTGTTTCTTTTCTATATTTTAAATGTGTCAATAAATGCCATTGAATATGGTTCAATTATATTTTTAAACGTCTACTGTTTATTTGAAAATGGTCTCAAGTCTCATAGTGACGACAATGTATGCATTATTCACACTCTTTCAGAATCCATAATTTACATACAACAGTATATAATAACAGTCTAGAAAGCAAACAACAAACATACACTAAACAATGAAAGGCAAACAATTTTAATGGAGATTTTCAAAAAGTCTTAATGCATTTAATGAAATGAATGAATGAAAAAAGAAATATGGCATACCAATGGCAATGTCAGTAATACAGTCAATCTTTGCATACACAATTCAAAATTGACGGATCCAGTTAAGAATTACATTCATACCAATTCAGATTGAGTTTCCAAGTTTTTGCAGAAGAAAGTCGTTTGTTGAATAACATTGAACTTTAATTTTATTCGAAATCGATGATCTCGTATTTCGCAAGCGCTTTGCACTTTTGCGTTCAACAGCAACACAAAATTAAACATATCGTTATGTGAAAATACCGGTAAATATATTTCTTTCAGGACGAGTGAATAAACTTTAATTTGCCGGTTGAACTTAATTTTTGACTGCCGTGAAATTTAATTCATTCATTTTTCATGGCTCAAATAAATGAAAGTGTACAAGAAATAAAAACAAAACCGAATTAGGATGAATTTCGTTCATATTATGAATATATTTGGTTGTTCAAATTGAGTTTTTTTTTATCTTTTTAGTTTGTGAGCTACGGTGTCGATGGAAGAGTATGTATATGAATGGATCACACAAAGAGACACATAAAACAAAGATGAATGGGTAAAGACGCACCATCGCATAGTGAAGCATACACAATTTACTTCATTTACATTTCCAAATTTATAGTATACAGATATTGATTCCATTCAAATTGTCACACGTCAAGCGAATAATGGAATTCGAATAGCCGCGGATACAATAGAATATTGTTTACAGACTTAACTAAACGCTCAGTATTGTTAAGAGAAGCATATAAATCTATCGCTGCTACGAAAACGTAAAAGAAAAATTGGTTTTTGTAAGACAGATGCTTTCGCGAATAATCACCAGGCTATGTGTCCATAAGTTGTTAATACGTCGAATAAAGAAAATTGATATAGCCTTAAAAAAGTAAAACGTTGAATATTGAAACAAATCTTCCCACTTCTCCTTGGTCAACAAAGACAACGATTATATTGTACATTTGAAAAAATCGCAGGTACCTATCGTCGTGACTCTTTTTCCTCCTTTTCCATTTTTTTGGTGCGATTAGGTCAGCAGTCTTACCAAAAGGTTTTTTCCGGTATTTGAACATATGGTTTATTTCTGTCTAAATCAAGACAACAGGAATATACAGATGATTGGAAAGTTATAACAAAGTCGAACGCTGATATTTTCAACCATTGCATATTTCTTCAGAAATCAGTCGAGTAGATGTGCAGAATCATCTAATCGAGTTGCGGATATTCTTCAATATAAAATTGTAATTTAATTTCAAAAATATCATTGCTATTTTGCTAAAAAATGCTCAATGTTTATTGCTTTTCTCTCGAAAATCTTTTATTTTATTTGTCGCTAAATAGTCTCTTGAGAATATGAATGCACCTTGCATGTATTTTACATGACGTGCATGATCGCTATCATTATTGCCGTAAGTCTAGTTCAAAAGTATGTTATTGGCTATAACCGATGGTTTGTGTCCTACCTGAAAAGATAATAACCAATAGAATCAAATACATCAGTTAACTAATCAAGAATAAAATGTCCAAAATAAACTAGACGCAATATACAACTATGCTTTTCAATTTTGCAGGCAACTAGTCAAAACGTTGTGCATTGTTCCTTTTAGGTTTAAGCGGCTTAAGCTGATCAGTGAGTGACAGATAGTAAATACTAAATATATTGGCCAAAGCAAAAAAGTATTCATTCCACAGCACAGCAACGGGTTAGAATTCAATTTTTGGTGTATGACAAAAACACAGGGAACATTCAAAATTTATGTATGTAATGCAAAACAATCAACAAACTAGGTGCAGAATCTCATAGAATATAAAATTACAAGGCACAGAACATGGATCTTAGTTGCCATTCCATACGTCACATCGATATGAAAGAGAATCGACCAAAATGTTTGGATAAAAACATTTAGCTAACAACAATAATCGATTGCAACATAAGCAAAACGAAAATCTTCTATTATGTTCCAACGGCTTATGTATGTTATGTGTTTGATAGTAAGGCGCGCACATTTACTAACATAAATATCGAGTACCTAGGAGTTGCATTCACATACGTATGGTATGGAGAACAGCGGAAAAAAGAGACACAAATCGTTTACAGACATTCACAAAATTATTTTATATTTTTCATTTGTTCGGCACTTCGGTGACTTCGGTTGGAGTCGCCTGTATACATGATGCCTGCTGCCTGTGAACGGGAACATATACACTAATTTATAATTTTAAAATTTTTCTTTTTCTTCTCTTAACTTCGACTATAGTATAATCTTTTGGTGGAAGAGGCACAATCAACGAGTGTAATGAGCAAAATGATGACAGTCAAATGATTCAGTTGCGATTCAACATTTATCCGGATCGGATCCCAGAAGCGAATTTATCAAATAAAGTGAACTTATTGTTTTGTACGAAACGTGATCACACACCAGTTACGTCTTTGATAATTTATTTCACGGATTACTATGTTTCGGTTTATAAGAATAAGTGAATTCCAGTGTGAAAGTTGCGTTTATATTCAAGAATTTCGATATATGTTTCGCGAGAATATTTGCTTTTTTCGCGTGTAGACGTGCATCTGATGAACATGTAAGTTTTTCAAGTAAAACGAACGTAAAATTGAATTTAATAAAATAGTTGGTGCGAAAAACTTTCACCGATGCTGCCGGGACATTAAATTATATTTAGGTATTTAATCGAGATGGATTGAGATGAATTTAAGTGTAATGAAACACAATTAATAGTTAAGCTTCGTCCACTTGTTGCATCATTCATTCCTTAAAAAGCTACAGCCATCAAACGAATTTTATCCAATTTTGAATAATTCGATTAAATTGAAAAAGCTTTTATTGCGTATCGAACAATCATGGTGATGCTTCCATCTCAATCTTTGAACTATAATGAATCCAGATCCCAATCACCATTTAAAGTTAGCCAAGATCATTCCACAGGAAAAATAATTAAAAAAAAATACGTATAAATGTAATACGTGCAATTCGTCATTCTGTCGACAGATTCCTATTAGACATACATCATCAACAAAACAAAATGAAACAAAACATAAATTTAAATAATTATTGGAAAGGTGGATCGATCATAATTCATTAAAGTAATTTAAGCTCATTTGCTTATTAATGATACGATGAGATGCTGTATTCCTATAAATCTACGATGCTAAATGAAACAGAATGGCAAATAACCAAATAACGCATTAAAGCTAAATAGCAATTGATTGAGTGATTGAGTCATAAAAGGCATATTTTCAAGTGGATATTGTGTCGGGAGCGTACTATGATGACATGCATATACAAATTCGTTACAAATATTGTTATTAAATCATCATATCACATATTTACATTTATAATTTATATCATTTTGTTTGCTTGATTTAAATCAATATTACTTGTTGCCTACGCGTATCCCAACTGTATAAGTGCTACGGACTGTCAATGAAAATGCAGTATTGAGGCACAAACATACACAGTGACAACTTAGTCGATGATTTGCAATTTATTTCATTTATCGAAATATTATAGCTACAAATTTGCTACATTATGTATCTATACCGAAGAAAATGGTTCTTCATTATATTTTTATATTCGAATTGGCGGGTTCTTTTCTTGTTCTATGAGCTGTGATCTTTTTTGTTTGCCGTTTTTATCCTTCGTTCTCACCTGCATGATATACAGCCAATCAATACGCGTGGTTAAATTTCGAAATTTCATCTTCATCTATATAAAAACCGCGAATCTTGTAATTTTCTCAATAGAAAATAAACGAAATCTCATCGCTTTTTCAAATTTTTCCTTTTTTATAAAATGTCATGTACTCAAACTAAGTAAATGGTTTGTGGCTGGGCAAATTTCCCAGATTCGAACTCTCCTATGCAGAGCTGTTTTTCCTTGCCTGGCAGGGAAGGGCTAGCTCAAGTAATGTTCAAGTAAGTGCTTACTTAAAACCAAGTTTTAAAACCAACCTTCTAACAATCTTTAGGGCATATAAAACATTAATCTGAGGAATTTTCCAATGCAAATTATTTTGAATCAGGGCTTGAAATAAGCGGTATTTGTGCGGTAAACTGGTAGTCAAGATATCATTTCGGTAGTCCTAAATTCAAAATGAAAACAAACCATAACCAAGACTTCACACGTACTGTACTGTGATGTTGACATTCACCCGTGACTCTTGAATTTGTATGTGAGGCATACATACAGTAGAGAATAGTTTAAGTACGCGTACTCAAATCATACTTTAAAAGCCTTGACCAAAGCTACCGAAACGTTATTTGACGATCATAAAATTTGAATTCATAATTTACATACATAGTGTAAATTGAACATCATCCGACATTGTGATGTTCATTTGGAAAATTCAAATTTAGACAAAACAGAGATATTATTTAGCGAAAGTAAGAAGAAAATGTCAAAAAGAAAATCGAGTTTGATTCCCTATTTTCGATTAAAAAGAAAAGTGACTGGAGATGATTGCTTTCAAAATAAGATTGTGATAGTGTAAAAATTTAGATATTTCAAAGAAAAGAAATTCGGCAGCCAAAAATATTTTTTTCGGTAGTCAAAAAAAATCCTTATTTCAAGCTCTGGTTCGAATACATGACATTTTATGAAAATGACGAAATTTGAAACGGCGATTGGGTTACGTTTATTTTTTTATTGTGAACATTACAAGATTCGTAGTTTCCAATAACATGAAAATGAAGCCGTTTCCAAGTGAAATTTGAACATTACCAAAAGCCCCCTGATTGCGGTCATTTCCAAACCCTGTCTGGAAGTTGAAATTTAATACAGTCTAATAAATGTTCATAAACATTGTTTGTAATTCACATAGGTGAAAAAGTATTATAAACGATTTTTCGCTGTTGTTGTTGCTGCTGCTATCCAATGATTTACCGAAAAAATTGTAATCAAAAAATGTGTCGCTCTTTGTGTTTGAAATTCACCTGTCAAACTCGTTTCAATTGATTTTCATTCAAGTTTTTGGTCGGCAAATCATTTGCCTGTCAATCAAATTTCATTCTTATTCTATTCTGTTTATGAATGTTCAAACTTATTTAAAGAAAAAAAAAAATTTAATTTCGTCGGATAAAATAACAGAATTTCAATGCTCAGATTGAATGTTTACATTAAGTTGAATTGCATTTATTGACTTGGAAAGTGAATTGGATTGGATTTATTGACTTGGAATGTGCGTTTTGGCTGTTCAATGATTTAAAAACACATATGAGCTTCTTTTTCCTTTATTTATTTATTGTTTTGGCTGATCGGAATGTATAAAATTTACAGAACATTTACAATTTACATTGCGTTATTGCACTTTTTCCATGTATATTTTATCCATTTAAATTATTATAACTAAGTCTATAAAGCAATTCACAAAAAAAATTAAAAATGACTGATGTATTTTGGCATACATATAGATGGTTTTTGTAGCTAAAAACAAACATGAATATATTTTGTATTGTTGGCAAATAAACTAAACAAGCCCATATGCATCTCATCAGCTTATGAAATACATTAGTTTATTGAGTGAAACAGCCTGAATAGATGTTGATCGAATGTCCGCTCAAGCCCATCTGAAAAATTAGGATTAATTGAGAAATTGAGCTAGAAAAAAAGAGCTTCCAATTCTCATTCTTTATTCATTATAAATAGGCATTTATGTGTTTGGTAAATTTTATGTTTACGAGTACGTGATGAAATTTTGATTATTGTTCATTTGCCGACATCACGATGGAATTCTCATCTTAGCCAATATTAAAATAAAAAAAAATATATATCACTTCAATCGAAGTGAGAAGAAGAAAACGCCAATAATTGATTTTCAATTCCCATTGGAATGGTCAGCCAAATAACCTCCAAAGAAATCAACCATTGTGTTGTATTCATTTCACAAAGAACGAAATACGAAATGAGTCACATACAATACTTTTCTCAAAAGCTTTGTCATATGTTAAATTTGAAATGAGCTCATCACATAGTCAAATAGTAATAAACACTTAATACATACAATAATAAAAATGAAAAGCATAAAGCATCTAAGCACAGGCCAACGTGCTAAAAAATAAAATAAATTTGAATGTATTTCGAAAATTAATCATTTGACTGTTTTATTAATTTTTTGCGATTTAATAAAATATCATTGGCGCATTCATTCTTAACCCTCCGAGTGTGTTCGGGTCATTTGTGACCCAAAATGACTTTCAACATTTTACAGTTTGGAAACAAATGAATGAATCTTAAAATCCTTCCTGCTCAGTGAACAAATTTTAGCGTATTTTCAGAAAATCAAACCAAAAAGTTTCAACTGTTGATGAATTCACTAATTTTTTAGGCGAAAAAACGATCAAAAATATTGAGAATCTCTTAAAACATTGTCCAGGCGACCTTTTTAAAGCACTGCAGGCTCATTTTTGTCGACTTACTCTTATTCAATTTTTTTCGATTTTTTAAAAAAATGTGTAAAAATTCGTTTTATTGTGTTTTTGCAGACATTTTCCTCTTAAAAAGCATTGAACGGAACAAACAAATGCGTTCAGAAAATAAACGAAATGGGCAGAAAATATCCCTAATTAGGCAGAAAATAAAACAAATTGGGCAGAAAATAAAACTTTTCGACATGAAATGTATTCGGAAGCGACATCTGTCACCCGAAAGATTTAATGTGGAGCCAACTTCACGCATATTAACCTTGGATATGTTAGCATAAATTAAAGAGGTTAAATAACCGTTCAAAGTCAGTTGAAAATTTAAGCGAAGAGGCCCGAATAAAATTTAAAAGTAAATGCTCAAATGGTAATTCATAGAGACTAGAGACTTCTGTTTCTGCTTCATTTTCTTTCTTCCGTTATCTGTTTCGATTTGTGTAAAAATTTGAATTGACATTTTATCTATCAATCCATCATGCGATAACAAGCTACTTAGTTAGCTATAAACTGATTTTGCTGTGCATAATTTCAATGACGCAAATAGACGAATATATTCAGAAATAATAACTCATTGAATCATTCCAATCGAAATTAAATGGTTTTAAATTAATTTACAATATTTTCAGCTGCGAGGTCAATTAACCTTTTTCACGGATGAATATCGAGACGAAACGCAAAATGAAAACTTCCATGGTTTTTATTGTGTTATTACTCTTTTTGATTAATGTTCTGGACAATTTTTTGAAATTTCTGAACAATTTTGGAAAGTCTCTGAACAATTTGGGAAAGTTTCTGAACCATTTTGAAAAGTTTCTGAACCATTTTGTTCATAAGATCTGACCAATTTGTTTTATTTTCTGAACCTTTTTGTTTTATTTTCTGACCTTTTTTGTTTTATTTTCTGCTCGGTTTGTTTTATTTTCTGCCCAATTAGGGATATTTTCTGCTCATTTTGTTTATTTTCTGAACGCATTTGGGCCCCCCGTTTTATATAGAAAGTTTATTACGCATTATGAATTAAATTCGATTTCAATATATTTTGAGCAAAAATCGTTTTTGTAGTGGTTCGATGGGATGCGAATTGCGCATTATCATTGAAATTAAATCAAAATGTATGTATATTGAGACCGAATTCAATTCTTAATGCGTAATACACATTCTATAAAGTGTGTTGAGTAAGCCACACCAATACAATGAAATGAATTTTTTTTTTCGAATGACATAAGCTCGTAGACCATGAATGCAATAAAATTAACATTTCAATTTTCATGAATTGCACATCGAGAAAAATCGATAGAGCCCATGTTGATTTTCAGAGGAAAAGTGACGGAAATAGTGTTAGAATAAGGCAGATGATAAAAGCTATAGTAATCCAGTAGTTAATAATGTGTTTAAAAAAGTTTTAAAAAAATAGTCTTTCGAATTTTTCGTTCCGAATAACGTATAGGGATACGTGAAGTCAAAAATTACAACGAGCCATTTCCGGAAATCAAAGAGCCGTTTCCAAAAATTTGCAGATAATTTTATTTCAATTGCTAGCCACATATCTGTATTTTAGGGTGCCAAATTATTTAATTTAAATTCCAATTATTTTTTTTAAATAGCCAATTCTGAAAAAATAGCCATAATCGGAACAGCCGATTTTTTTTTTCTGCCATTGGTCGTCCAAACATAATATTATTTCTTTGTTTGCAATAATTTTTATCTTCTATCTCTTTCTAACATCATTTTCATCACTTTTACTCTGAAAATCAACATAGTCTCTACCGATGTCCGATGAAAACTGAAACGAGAAATTTCTGGCATTCATGGTTTACGAGTCCATTCGAAAAATAAATTCATTTCAATGTATTGGTGAGGATCAAACAACACATTTTTTTTTTTTTGGTGTACTGATTTTTAATGATCGGGAGTTGGTTACATTATTTATATGCATATTATTATGGCAATGAAACTCATATCTATTCGATATTAATTTCGAGGTCAATGTTTGCAGAATTTTCAGTCTCATTTATTTTTAAAATTCACAGAACCTTCAATTGAATAAAATCAATCATAGTGTTGACCCAGCATTGCCACTATGTAAACTCGCAATGTTATTAAACTACGTCTCCTGTGAAAATTTCAACAAAATCGTTGGTTTGAGAGAGCAATGCCGGTTTCTGCCTTTTTTTTAAAACCGTGGCGCTATCTATTCAATGCTATTCTTATAGAGTTGTCAAAAAAAGGCAGAATTTCATATAAGCCTCCAAGGCATAGTTACCAGAAGGTGGCTTCTAGAGGGTCTAGCCCAAAAAGAAAAAGTACC
>GL502309.1:66357-88022 GCA_000149185.1 Mayetiola destructor
ACGTAAAAAGTAGTCATTTCGACTTTGTCAAGTCGAAATAAGTACTTTTAACGTCAACTATTTTTTACTGAGTACAGTGGCTAGTGAGTGGCCAACCGACAAGAACGAAAAAAGTCGATGAATCGGGCAAACGACCTACGTCTTCATGACTGAAAATAATAATATTCCTTTCCGAGCAGTTTTGGTGATTCGTTATATGTCTCACTCTCGCTCGTTTATCATACTGCTATTTGGTGTTCGTTCGATTTGTATAGGTTGTCTTTGTTCGGGGTCTTGTTTTTCGTTTCGTTTTTTCTTTTCTTTTCATATTTCTCTGTTTTTTATTTGAATCTGAACATAGGTAAAAGTCTCAAACACGGTACATTAGTTTGCGAACAATGCGGTTATTTGGGCGCAAACTAATTCATATCGATAGTTTTTCGAATGTTCAAGTGATTTTAATATTAATTTGATAATTTTATTTTCCTTTTTCCATTTTTATTTCAACAATTGGGAAGAGAAATTATTTTTAGTGCTTTGAATCTGTGACAATGGTTGAAATGGAAATTCCAGGTGTTTAATTGCTTTGTGGACTATAATTAAAAATTAAGTACGCCACTCGTGGCAACTATTTTACCAACATTCAAACGCATTTAATGACATCATTTCTGTTTCCTTCCCATTTGTGAAATCAGATACGGGTGCCGTTTTCACCCTAGGTAAATCTTATTTATCTGAAAACCATCAAAGTTACTTTTTCATCAAAAACGATCCAATTCGAAAAGTTATAACTGGTGACAATCAAAGTGCGGTCATTTGTGGTTAGTGAATCAGTTTTGGTTACAGTTCATAATCAATACACAAATCGCTATGCTTACGCTTGGAGGAATGTTCAGAATTCATAGCAGTTGAATAGAAGAAATTGGAAAAGTTACCGATAGGCATCACCTTCAAATTGTTGATAAATGGGATTTCATAGGATTTTACATACAAAAAGTCCCAGTTAGCATGTAATTTAATTTCAATCAGATGAACAAAAACGCAAATGCATCTCCGACCATTTGGCATTATCCTTTTCACAAATTGAATGCATTTAGTTTGGATTAAATATTTATTTTATAAGTGTGCACTGGTGCTCACATTCTCAATCAAATCTGATTCTCTTTTTTTTATTTGCTTTTCGTTTGATATTAACCCAAAAATATCTAAAGAATCAGGTCGGTTATTCGTATGGGGTGAAAATCAATACGGTCAATTGTTAGCTGGTTCTAAAGAGGTTATCACAAAGCCTTCGTGTGTAAAGGAAATCAAAAACTTGGGCTATAAAGTACGAAATATCGCATTTGGCGAAACATTCAGTGTTATTCTAACAGGTACAAAAAAAAAAAAAAAAAATTACCATTTAAAAATTCGAATTACAATTTAATTTTAATTTTCATGCGAAAAATCAGAAACGGTACCGCAATCACAAATATGAGTAGCCACATATACTAAATATTCCTATTCACCTTCCCCCTATACAAGCTTCTATTACCCCTCTTTCGATACTTTAATGAAGAACGTTTGAATTTACATATTTACAGAAAATAATAAAGTATTTTTTAATGGCAAAAGTATATTTGCATTGAATGGAACCTTTGAGGATAGATCTCAAAATACCGAAATCGCTGCGCGCTGTGCAATCAGATATAATCTCGAATTAATCGACTCTCAAAAGCTTTGTTTAGACGATCAAGGCAATTTGGATGATTTAGTGGACATTGTTGCGGGAAAAACATACTTTGTTGTTCTAACGAGTGAGTCTTTTCTGTCAATTTATTTTGAACAATCAATTAATCAATCGAATGTTGACGAATGACAATGAATTGCTTTGATCGTTCAATATTCTAATTTCTCATATTGGATTCGTTTCGATTTTGGACATTTTTGCCCTCAAGACAGTGGGAAACTGTATTTTTATGGAGTTTTGAATGGATCGAATGTGAAGTGGAACGTGAAGCGACTTATCAGTGGCAATTCGGTGGTCCGAATCGCCAAATGTGGCACTACATTTATTGTATTTGTAACTGGTGGCTCTATTCTATTGGCGTTTATAGTTGATGGATAATAATGGTAATATTTATTCCGATTCCAGATTGCAACGGAGTCTATTTACTTGGAAAATTTAACCATTTTGAATTTCCGAACATTATAAAATTGAACACATCTGGACTGAAAGACGCAACGATTTACAGCATTTACGTATCAGAAAAAGATGAAATATTTTTGATCAGCAGTACAGGTGATGTGTACAAAAGTACAAACGACGCTGAAATTCAATTCGAACGTATAATTTTATTCAATCAAAACGATTATATCCGAAAATTTTGCTCTGGCAGCGAATTTGTATGCGTTCTTACAGGTGATTACACAAGGGAAAAGATTTCGTACAAAAAATTTAGAAATTGTACAAAAATTTCGAATTTGTATAAAGATTTCGGGAAAGTGTACAAAGAATTCAGAACTTGTACGAATATTTTCGAAAACATACAAAAGAATTTGTACAAAAAATTTAGAATTCCTACAACAATTCAAAAAATTGTAGAACAAATTTCGAATTTTTATGTTCGAAATTTATTCGAAATAAATATCATCTATATATTTATTTTATCAAGGTGGCAATATCAGAAAATCAATTTAACGTTTGAATTGAAGATTCTATTGAGAAAGTTTCTTTAATCGGTGAGGGACAAGTAGGCAGGGCAGCCAGTGAGCGAGCGACGCGAGAGAGCCTGCCTGCTTGTCTCTAATATATAATATATATAGGTATGCACAGGCTCTAACTCAGTGAGGGTGACGTCTTATGCCTAGCCATATGAAATTCAAAGGTTGTGAAAATTGACCATTCGAAAGGTTGTGAAAATATCCAGGCCCGTTTTTTTTGTTTGGCCCTAGACTATAGTATGGTCCTGGGATAGGCCTTCAAAGTTATTAAGCTTTAAAGCACTCTAACTCGGTGAGGATGACGCCTTATGCCCTATTATATGGACCATTCGAAAGGTTGTGCAAATACTTAGTCCCGTTTCTGTTTTGTTTGGCGCTAGGCTATACTACGGTATCGGGATTTTTTTTGCCTCATTTTCAAAAAAAAATTTTGCGCCAATCGACTTGAAATGGTCAGAAACGCGTAGAAACATGATAATTTTGGAAAAAAAAAATTTCATCCAAGGGTCCCCCATCGAAAAAAATTTTGAATTTCTTTTTGAATTTTTTTTCTTCAAATTTTTTTCTTTTTCCATTTTTGGTTTCCAATTATACTATTTATAATACCGCACATCAAGCACTACTACCGACTTTAGCTTGCCAGTGTATTTGTACAAATTCTGAATTCTTTGTAGACTGTACACTCTCCTGAAATCTTTGTACGAATTCGAAACTCTTTGTACAATTTCTAAATTTTTTGTACAAATTTTAAATTTTTTGTAGAAATTTTAAATTTTTTGTACAAATTCTTTTGTATGTTTTCCAAAATATTTGTACAAATTCTGAATTCTTTGTACACTTTCCTAAAATCTTTGTACAAATTTGAAATTCTTTGTACAATTTCTAAATTCTCTGTACAAATTCTAAATTTTTTGTACAAATTGCCGGCCCCCGTGATTACACGTTTTAAAAAACAACTAAGAATGCCTGTTGATGTTGACCATTGCAGATAAACATAAATTCCTAACAACATTCAATGAAAAACTATCAACAAAAAATCCAACGGCCATTGTTCGTCCACCACATGAATTGAGAAAATTCCATGATCTGCGAATATTAGATATAGCAACGGGTCTACATCATATTCTTTTGTTTGCCCGTTCAAATTCGAGTGCATCAACATCATTAGATATCACGTCATCCGATCCAAATGAAAATATTAAAATTAATTATTTTAACAATAGTGAAAGTAATGCTCCAATAAATCAAATTGATGACGGAAAACGAAAATGGTTTGATGAAAACAAAAATTCATTGAAACCCCCAATAAGCCATAATAATTCAAATAGCAGTCAATCGATTTTAACAAAAGAAACACTCGAGGCAATACAAGTGACTGAACAAATTGTTAAGAATCTAACCATTGAACAAACAGTAATAAAAAAGAAATCATTTCCTATTGAATCAACGTTTACCAATCAAAATCAAACAATGGACAATGTAATAGGTGGGGCCGTTTCGAATATTGGCGACAGCATAATGTCCGATATGAAATCAATTGCCGCATTTGGTGAAGAAAAACTCAACGATTTGGCCAAAAAAACGGTGATGGCCGTAAATGAAGTTGCCGAGCTACCAAAAAATGTTATTGACTATGCTAAAACATCAATCAATCCAGATGCAAAAAAAGATGATGAGCTCGCGGCGAATAATAATAAAGAAAAAAAAAATACCAACGAAAGATCTGCCCGAACAACTAACTGAATCAAAACTATCAAATGATATTTCGATGGTGATGCCAGAAGCGATATCAATATTACACGATGATGATTCAAATCAAATGAACAGGGATCAGCAAAATGAAATGGATAAAGTTACAAAACAAAATAATAAATTGAATCGTGGCATGGCTGAAGATAATACCAGTGCTACGAGCATTGATAATGAAATAAATAACATAGAAGGCACACTGAACGCTGATAATGGCGTTGATATTTCGAATACAACGAATATCATACAAGCAATGAAAGATGAAATGAATGAAATAAGCAACGATGTCAAGAACAAAGCTGATGAATTAACAATGAAATATGATGGAATCGTTAACGATGAACTGAATTCATCCAAAGAAATGGTTTCAAATAAATTGTTTCAAGTGAAAAATGGTGACTTGCTTTATTATTACAATATTATTGTCATTTTTCTTATTATAATTATATTTCTAGTTAGAGAAAATTTGATGAAAGGAATTACATCAGCTCCAACCGATTTGATGACAGGAATAATCCCTTTGAAGCCAGATTTAGATGAGATCGATCTTGAAGGTGATGGTGATACGGAGCAAACAACGGCTTCCATCAAATCTGCAAGCACGCCAGCGAAAAATCAACTCGATATAGATGAAAATATGGAGTGCATGGAAACAATAAAGAAAATCCAGACGCCATCAATGAAAAAGAAAGGAAATAATGGAGGTCGAATCGGACGGTTTTTTAGTGAAATCAAAAATAATTGCAAATCAGCTGATACAGTCATTGAAAGTATGTGCTCTAGTTCAAGGTTTTTTCGATTTTTGTAATTTTTTTTATTCAAATTTTTCTCTTATTTCGCAGTTGAGGGAAATGCTTCACATGCGATTCAACACATCAAAAGCCAATCATTAAACGACATTATTGGCGACAACAGGACGTCAAAAGTTTGTACAATCCTGTGAAGGATAATTTTCATTCTGGACCGTTCTTATAGACTGAATTTGGATCATCAGAACAATTCATTTCTTCCAGTTTTGAATGATGCTTCCATTTTCCGAACAGAAAATTAAGCAAAATTATTTTGATTTTCTCATTGCTGCAAAATTAATAAATAAATATAAATATTGAATTTTATTGGCTTAAAATGTGTTTTCATTAATGTCGATGATTCATATTCATATACATAGAATTTGAAAATCATGAGTTTAACATGAAATAAGTGTGCCATAAGAGCTGAACATATGATAAAGAATTTTATAGAAATGATGGTGGTGTAAACACATCGTTTCTGTAATTGAAATGATTTTTCGGTCCACAAAATGAATAAAAAAGATCCTCAAAAGAAATATCAAAGTCTGTTAAACGAATAAATTTGTACTTGAAACGAACAATCGATCCCTGAAATGAATAAATTCACTGCGCGCTAGCAAAGAAATTGTTTTACATTGTTTCTTATGGAGATGTCAAAATCTCCGAATATGTGCTGCCTCTGCCGGTCGAATTCTGCATTACCATTATAGTCTGTAGAAAACGATGCCAACGAGAACCGTTTCTCTGTGGACGCAGCACATATTCGTATTTTGACGCAATCAGACTGCGAATAAACTGATCCGTAAAATGAATATTTCTGTACTTGAAAAAAAATCAAATTGCACTTTGTTCGTATGAACTGTCTTTGAAATGAAATATTGTAAAAATGATGAAATGTATGTGTTTTTTAATTTTTTTTTAGAATAGTTAGATTCGTCGTTTGAAACACAAAAGAAAAAATAGTGAAGACAGAAATGTAGGAATAAAATTAGAATATATTTATGTGGACATATATTCATTTGTCGCTGAAAAAGTGTATTATTTACTAGAGTACTGCACGGACACCTTTTTTGCGATCCGAGTCCCGTCCGTGACCGAACCCGGCTAAAGACCCGAACTCAAAAGGAAAACTTGTCCGTCCGAGACCGTCCGGCGTCCGAACCCGTCCGTACTGAGGCGTTCTTAAGTGACATTTCAGTCCAAAGAAATAATTTGAAAAATATATTTGAGGCCCTTAATCTACTTTCGAATCTAAGATATCTAAACAAATATACTCTTAAAAGTGTTAATTAATGAACAAACAAACACTAAAAAGTGTTCATTTGTACCAAACTAACACCATAAAGTGTTTATTTCAACTGAACATACAACTTAAAGTGTTTATTCAGAACAAAAACACACTCAAAAGTGATTATTCAAACTAAAAATACACTTTGAAGTGTTTATTTTAACTAAATATGAGCCACAAAGTGTAAGTAAGCTTGGTTAGATATCTTAGTCTCGAAAGTAGAATTTGAATCACTATAGAAACGAAAAATACATTTTCAAGTATTAATTCAAGCCAAAAATAAACTTTGAAATGTTTATTCAAAAAATGTATTTTTGTTCTGAATTAATACTTTGAAGTGTATTTTTGGTTCGAATAAACACTTAAAAATCTATTCTTCGTTTCTCTAGTGATTCTTAATCTACTTCCGAATCTAAGATATCTAACCAAACATACAAACACTTTGTGGCTCACATGAAACGTTGAGAATAAAAGTATCCAGAGTAATCTCACCTCGTGCTCTACTTTGGACACTTTAACTCTCAACCTTTCATATTTAGTTGAAATAAACACAAAATGTATTTTCAGTTTGAATAATCACTTTTGAGTGTATTTTTGTCCAAATGTCACGTTTTGCATTGAGACTGCCACCGTATGGTGTTTATTAGTGAACAAACAAACACTACAAAGTGTATTTTTGTTCTGAATAAACACTTTAAAGTGTATGTTTAATTGAGATAAACACTTTTTGGTGTTAGTTTGGTACAAATGAACACTTTGTAGTGTTTGTTTGTTCACTAATAAACACCATACGGTGGCAGTCTCAATGCAAAACGTGACATTTGGAGAGCACAGCTACCAAATGTCAAATTGCAATCATTGAACGCATCCACTTTAAACTGGCGGTGAATATCAGTGAATATGAACATAACCTCAATTATAATATATATTTGGTGAAACGTGTTAAAGCTTTCTTTCAAAGAAATTAAATAATGCCAGCAAAATGAAGATATATATGAATTAAAGAATCATTGACGACTCATTTTTCAAGACAGTTAATTTGCTTGAACAATAGTTTTACGATTTCTTTTGAGGTTATGTTCAGAGCTCAAGCAGAACGGTTCAGCTGTTAACATTTAATATCTGATTCTGACAGCTCATCGAAAGCATTCATTTCAGTAATGGCATCCGCCATATTGGAAGAAGAAGAAGCAGTATCGTGGACATGCTTTGCCACCGTATGATAAACACTTTTTAGTTTATATTTCTGAATGATATACACTTTTAAGAGTATGTTTGGTCAGAGAGGCGCGACGGTAGATTATGGAACTTGAATTCTAGTCAGATATATTTTCTGGTTCGGGTTTTTCGGGTCTTCCCGATTCGAATCAATTGTCCGACCGACGTCCGCCGAAGTACGGCCCGGGTCGGCTCGGACCGGGCGAACCCAAAGACGGTTCGGGTTCGGACCTTTGCAGTACTCTATTATTTACTGAAAATTGCCTTCGTTTAAGTTTCACTATGCTATGAATCTTTTGTCACTACGTTGGTTCATATTTAAAAAAAATGAGAATTAGAACGATTATCGAGAATGAAAAAATGGTAGAGAAAGAATAAACGCAGTCTCTGCAGGTAACCCATTTCTGTAAAAAGTGACAATTTTTTCATTTTTTATACTATATCAAAATTTGTGTGTTTTGTACCAATTTTAGGTATGGCAAATTTTATTTCATTTATTCAAAAATCGAAGTCTGCTTCCCTCTCTTGGAGAAAATATTCCTTCGTCATATTCAATTCTTATGCCACATTGAATTCATGTTCAACTCTTAATTCCCAAACTTGAAAAGGACTGTTTTCATTCTGGGCATTCATATGAGTCCTTGGAATTGGATCATGCGATGCCAAATCAAGAGATTTATAGTTACTTACTGCTAACCTTAGCTGCTTAGAGCTATCAAATTTGAGATCGTTGTAGTTATCATAGAAAGCTGGTCCTCTAGTAGCCATCGTTCTGAAATGGAATTTTCACATTATTTGGAAGTAAATTTGTCGCCATGGACAAAGCAATCAAATTCAATAAATACATATTCTTCTACCTAAGTCCGGCATATTAATAATTTTGAGTACTCGCTACTTGATACCGATACATATCGTGATATGTATCAGAAAGATATTTTCTGAGAGTATCGCCTAAAATATTGTCGATACTCGCTACTCGATATCGATAATTATCGCGAAAAGTAATCTGTTCGCTACTTCTGTACGCTACATTAATCCGATACAGATTACAGCGATATTTAACGTATGCCAAGATAACTGCCGGACTCTGTCTTCTACACAAATCTCTTACCTGAAATAAACTTTTAATCAATATTTAGTTTCTAATATTATTATTGCCACATTCGACAAATCACAAAGAAATATTCAATCAAAATAAGGCATGCACAAGCTTAAAACTACAATAAAATTTCTAAGATGATTGCAATCATTTCTAATATCAAAGAAAAGTTTAATCTAAACATGTTGGGCTAAAAATCTGCACTAATGAGTCCCAACCACAATCTGCCAACTGATTTCTAACTAAACGATTCCAATTTAAACCATAATTAAATTCAGAATGATTGAACATGGTTTCAATGGGATTAGAGCTTTGTTGCCAATTCCAAATTCTAGACGCATGATCATATGAGACTGATGCCAAAATATCTGAATTAAACGGTGAAAATCGAATTCTTCGCACAGCGTACGAGCAACCATATAATTCAAAAGATGGAACTATTGGGTTACGTAAGTCCCAAACTTTGATTAAACCATCGGAACCACCTGTCGCAATGATGTACCGATCATGTTCGTTCCAGTCGCAACTTAAAACCTTATGAAAACAAAAAATATTTTTTTTAAATGATTAAACAATGGATTTTCATGTACTAAATTAATTACCTCTGAATCGGGATGAGCAAGGATAGAAGTGACTGGTTGCTGCATTGCTGTATCCCAAAGTTTTAAACACCCATCGCCCCCAACGCTAGCGAAAACACTTTTCAAGTGCTTAGCAAACGCAACTTCATAGACCAAACTTGAATGATCTGTAAATGTTTGTAATGATTGACAGTATTCAGGGTTCCACCATTTAATTGAACCATCCCAGCTGCTACTCAGAAAGGATGGATTTTGAGTGAATGAGCTCCAAACAACGGAGCACACTTCTTCTTTATGCTCATAATAAGTCGATGTTGGTTTATCATAGCCTGAAATTGTTAACGGAAAATCATTTGAATTTGAATCAATCTCCCAAAGCTGAATACCCCCATCACCACATGCCGAAATCAACAAATTGTCCGTGTGATTAGACCAAGCCTAGTGAACGTAGAATATTTTTCGATTAGTTTCTTTTTAGTTTTTTCTTCCAAATACATCTTGAATGGTTTATGAACGTACAACGTCGAAGAGGCCATCAGACCATTGAATGGCTTTCGATTGAATGAGTGACCCGTCGTCAGTCACCTGCAAAATGAAAATAGTACCTCCACCAAACGATCCATAGTATTGGCTGCTTGCGACAGCTAAACATTTACTCGCAAATGGTGAAAATTGAACGCTATATCCATGACGATTCGGTGTTGTAAACGACGATAATTCAACTATAAGTTAAAAAGAAATGTGCCAATGAAAATAAATAATTTTTTTTTACTCTTTTCTTTGAATAAACCAACCGATCGATACATTTATGTAATCAGATATGTCTTTTCGTTTCTTTTCGTATGATTTGTGACGTAGGTCGTTTTAGAAATTCCAAGGGAGCGAAACATTACTGACTACGCTATGTAGAACAAAAGTACACGTAGTAGCTACACAATACATTTTAAATGGAGAGTACGTGTACCTTCAATGACCTTTCGTTCTCTTGAGAAATTCGGATAGCTTCAGTGTCTAATGTCTCACAGAGTATAATTATAAATGTTGAAAAAAGTATATCTCGGAAACAAATATCTGTTCGATGCAATACAGTTAACATCTTGCGGTCATAGTTCCTATGATTTTATGATGTTTTGAAACAAAATCCAAATTTGGCTTCAGTAACGGTTTAAACAGGCCCTTTATAACCGCAATTATTTTTTTACGTAAATTTCAATCCTCGTTATTCCACATACGTAAATGCTTAAGCTTCTTAAACTGTTTGTGTATCACATCGATTTTTTAACGGTTTGTTTTTGTTTTTGTTTCCTTTCCTGAATTGAAAGCCGTTAATTTAATTTTGAAGTGAAACCATTTCTGTGCAGCTTTTCCGTCAACTATAAAAGTCCTATGCAAAATCATTTCTATCACACTTTTGGTGATTTGACTTAATAGCAAACATAAAACAAATCGACGATCTAGCGTCGATTGATAATTTAGTGCCTACGATCCCAAAAATATTCAAACATCAAAGTAGAGTGCAATCAATACGTTTAATCGAAACTTTTAATAAAATATTCAAATCAAAAATACCGTTAGTCATGGTGGTCGCTGTTAAAGTTTTCAAAAAAACCACACCAAATGGAAAACTCACGTTTTATTTGGGCAAACGTGATTTCATTGATCACTTGGATTATTGTGATCCAATTGATGGTGTTGTCGTGGTAGAGAATGAATATCTACGAGGCCGTAAGGTATATGGTGAATTGCTAACAACCTATCGATATGGCCGTGAAGAGGATGAGGTAATGGGTGTCAAATTTTGCAAAGAATTAACACTGCAACGTGAGCAAATTGTTCCAATGATCAATTCCAAAATGGAAATGACTCCAATGCAAGAACGTTTGGTAAAAAAACTCGGTCCAAACGCATATCCATTTACATTCCAATTCCCAACCGTTTCACCAAGTTCGGTTACATTGCAAGCTGGTGAAGATGATGAAGGTAAACCATTGGGTGTTGAATACAATATCAAATGCTATGTTGGTGCAAATGAAGAGGATAAAGGCCACAAACGTAGCCAAGTTAGTTTGACAATTAAGAAATTGCAATATGCGCCAGCAACACGTGGACGTCGTCTTCCAAGCTCATTGGTGAGCAAAGGATTTACATTTTCACAAGGAAAAATCAATTTGGAAGTTACACTCGATCGTGAAATTTATTATCATGGCGAAAAAGTTGCTGCAACCGTTGTTATTACCAACAATTCTCGAAAAACGGTTAAAAACATCAAATGCTATTCCGTTCAACATTGCGAAGTGAGTATTCAAATAATGGAATCATTGGACTTCAATCATATTTGGAAAAATCAAATTTTTGAATGTTTTCTCCTAGATTACAATGGTTAATGCTCAATTCAGCAAACACGTTGCATCGATGGAAACTCGTGAAGGCTGTCCAATTACACCTGGTGCTAGTTTCACCAAACAATTTTTCTTGATACCACTCGCATCCAGCAACAAAGATCGTCGAGGTAGCTTAACATACATACGTAAAATAAAAAATGTTCACTGTTAGCCAATTCTTGAATTGTTTTAAGGTATCGCATTGGATGGTCATCTTAAGGATGAGGATGTCAACTTAGCTTCATCGACTATGTTGAGTGAAGGTAAAACCTCAACGGATGCTATGGGTATTGTTATTTCATACTCGATCCGCGTAAAAGTTAATTGCGGAACACTCGGTGGAGAATTGGTTACCGACGTACCGTTCAAACTTATGCATCCAGCTCCAGGTATTTTAGGCGTCTACATTATATGGCCATGAACGAATGTTGAAAGGAAAAATCAATAAATTTTTTTAAATTTTAACTTCAGGTACCGTTGAACGTGAACGTGTCAATGCCATGAAGAAAATGAAATCGATCGAAAGACATCGTTATGAAAATTCTCACTACGCCGATGATGACGATAATATTGTCTTTGAAGACTTTGCTCGCATGCGTATGAATGAACCAGAGTAAATGGAACTAGATTACGAAAATTTCATTATTCCAATATGGGAGGGAATATTTGGAATTCGAAAATGATACATTAAAAATGATAAATAACAAAAGCAATTATGCAGGACAATTAACAAAAAATAATTGAAAAAAAAACACAGTGAATAACGAACAATCGTTTGAATTTTAATTAAAACGAATTGAATCTGCGCCTCTGAATTCGTTGAAATTGAATTAGTTAATCATGTATATCCAATGCTCACCAACAGAAGTGATAAATATTAAAAAAAAAAAAAAAACAAACGAACGAATTCCAGATCCAATTCCACATGTTCTACTGTCTGTAGAATTTGAAAAATAGAAAAACACATCAAATCACATGGCAAATGGAACACCAACTAAGAAACCACTCACGAAAATGAAGCTCCATTTTCAGTTATCTTCGACGATTTTTTATTTTTCTTCAGAAAATTGATTTTGCTCATCATTTTACAATAAGCCTTCAAATTTAATCCAATAAAAGTCTATAAAAAACAAACATTACACACAAGTGCATTAATTTTTCTTTATATTATTATTGCACTTAATTTAATTGAACTTATAGAGATCTAAATTTACCTTTACGGTTAATCAAATTATGCGGGAAAATCATCTTTGATCGATATTCTGCTAACAAATTTAAGTATTTGGTTAAACCGAATTGTCTGATTCACGTATGTTCTCAAACTGATCGAATATGTTCAAAATTTATTTCAAGCTGAATTCAAAAGTGAATATCCATTCGTCATTCTTCCGTTGATACATTAGATCGAATGATGAGAAGACGGATAAAAGATTTTTCGTCGATTTCATTGGGTAAGATACAATTTGAATTGAAATGGTCCGCCTTTTCATAGCCAAAGAAAATGTTGAATTCGGAGGGTTGCTGACGTATATAACGTTTCTTGTTGTTACATCTAATTACTGCTAGAGCCATACATATCTTTTCTAAGGGTTGCGAACGAATTGGAATCGTACGCATACCAGGGTGTAAATATAAGAAAACACCTATTTTTTGGCTCTTATGAAACATTTTCTCTTTGGCGAACGAAACTGAAACACCTTTGGAAAATTAACAATATAATGTTTGCGATTTGTAATTCTTTTTGCACAAGACATAGATCAAAAATCAATTACAATTCCTCAATTGATGTATTAGACATCGGTTATTTTAAAAAAAAAGAAAAAATTAACTGGATATGGACATAAAAAGGAGTGTTAAGAAATTTTAAGAATGTTGCTTATGAATTGATAACGGACTATCGCCCCTAATGTTCACCCAACTTTTACATATGTATACTCTCAACAATGAGCTATGTTGATCATGGACTTAAAATATGTTTTTTTTTATTTTATTGGCTCATTACAACAGCACTTTTTCCGATATTTTTCATTTTTTCAATTTTTCCTCCGTTTATCAAATTTAAATTCAAATGTGAAAACTTTGGAATGAAATACCCTTCGATTGGAACAAAATAAATTGAATTTTTCTGTTTTACTTAATGCATTGATTTTTTGAAATCTTCGAATTTTAAACAAAGAAACGCAAAGTCGAACGTAAGGACCCATTTTTACAAAACAAACTGATACCAATCATTATATTCACCATTCATTCATTACGGATCACAGTTCTTTTTTTCGTTCGAATCCTGATATTACTTCCGGTGATTGGGAGCGAAAATATTCCTAATTATTTTCTTTTGGACAAAAAAACTCTTCATCATGCAGTTTCGTACACAGAAATTTATTATTATTTCTATCAGTTGTGATCATTGTGGCGGTGAGCTTCGATGCTCAAGAGACTGTAATCAACACAAATTTCAGATTTTACATTGGAATTGATTTTGTTTGCTTGAATAAAAGAACTATTCATGATTCGATTGTTAGTCGATAAAGTTCGATTATTCGGGTAGTTTCAATATTCTGTGTGTCACAAATTTTCTCTTCGTTATTGGAAGCAGTGCAAGTAAATTCAAGAATCCGTATGTATGTGTATCCAAACCTTCGTACAATCAAGGTTCCAGCCTCTGTGGCAATTTCTTTTTTCAAATTTTTTCCAATTTATTTTTCCGAAAAATATACATAGCTTATGCTCTGTTACATCATAATATGAAAAAAATATATCCGAAAAAAATTATTACGAGAGTGAAAATGAGCGCATTTGTTCGAGCTCGTAGGTACGGCCGTACATTCGTTATGTATGGAGATGTATGTATGGGGACTTGAATTTAATTGTTCTATTGAAGTATCGGAATAAAGCCTGATTAGAAGACGGGGAAACATTTTTTTTGAAGAAAAATACACTGCCAAGCTAATCTCTGTAGTAGTGCTTGATGTGCGATGTGCGATGGTATAAAATTTTCAACGGGTTCACATTATTCTTCACATTGTGTTCTTATGGGATAAACCATCGGAAAATTTTAGAAAAAAAATTTGAAAAAAAATTGGGAGAAAAAAACGATCGTTGAAGGTCTATCCTGGGACCGGGATGGGGCCTGGGGTCCAACAAAAAAAAATGGCCCGGGGTATTTCCTCAACCTTTCGCATGGATCAAATTACAAGTGAAGTCATATTTTCCGTTAAAATTTTCTTCAATTTACTCTCATTCAGCAATTGAACAATAATATCGAAGATGTAAGAAAACAGAGAACTTCTAGCGTTCAACCATTATTCCAGACGTTATGCCAAACTTTATGCCAGACTTCACGACGTTATGCTATACATTTGATGTAATGGGAGTTATTACGATGATGAAATTTGTTACACAGTGCATATTAAATGGAGCCATCAAACGAAATGTATTTACGTATTGTATATTATTGTTTGAGCGTCATTTATTACAACTTATTGTGAGTGGATTCGAATCAATTTAAATCGTTTGCATTTCATTAGAAGTTTTATGCTTCATGTACTTGCGCCTTTTCGAGATAAATAATAAGGAATTATAATATGACATGAAACCGACCTGATAGTGAGCAATATCATAAAAATTTGTTTCTGAAAAAAGGCGTGATAAGCTTTGACTTATGTCATACTGAAATTACGTAGACCAGGAGGTTACGTAATTGCTGTAGAACGCTGACAACCGCCTGTTGCACCGGCCTAGTAAAATGTAGTAAAAATCGGAATTATGTAATCAATTATCATATTCTAGTGAATGCAATAAAGAAACCACTCACGAAAATATTCCTTGAATACATCCGCTTCATTGATAGTGTGTCTAAAGCTAATCCGGAAACATTTGAAATGGTCACGAACAAATAAATTGTTGTTGAGAAGAAAAAATATCTAGTTTTGTATTTTTATCTTCTGTGCACATTTTTTCGATGGGAATATTTTTATACAATTGTCCAATATATTTTCATACCCTTCTATTCGATGGATTTTCCAGACTTTTTCGACGAATGATAAATAATTTTTTTCCAAGGGTTATCATGTTTTCATTTCTTCAAACTGTTTCTATCACAATTTATTATTTGGTGTCCTAAATATGGTCAATGATGTAAAAGAATAGAAGATGAGATGATGCAAAGAGAAGAAAAAAATAACAAAGGGCGACAATATCCATCACATAAAAAGTGAAGAAAGCAACATGTTCTGGTCAAACCGGTTTACTATTTGCAGGGCAAATTTTTATGAATTTTATGTCCGAATGCGGATACCTACATCCCTGTTGTAATAAATACATTTTTCCGTCCATCTTCAAAAACACACTAGACTATAAATGCTGTGAAGGCTTTCAATGAACGATATATGTCCTATAATATACCAAAAAGGTCCGGGTGATGAAATGATTCATATTACATCTGTAAATGACTTAAGACTTTGTGCGTGCGTATTCGTAAGTTAATAGTGTTATCTCATGTGTACCTATGCAGCCTCATGAAAAAGATAGGGGTCAAAAAATAAAAATAAAAATAAAAATATAACAAAATCCAAATTGTATGCAAATAACATATACTAAGCGACCCTCATGAAATACTATGCAATCTGAGTTTATTCACTATTCACACAGATTACAATACAACGTGATGTGTACACACTGATTGTTCAGATTGACCCTTTTGAAATAGTAAAACCAGTTTTTCGCCTTTTTGGAAAACAGATTTAAATAATGGTAAAACCGAAAGGATTGAGACTGTGATCATCAATGTGATTACGGTAAGATGTTACTCTTTTGAGGTACGAGGTTTTGCCACTATGGATTTAAATAAAACAATTTTGTTTTAAATATTTCGGTTTTTGATTATTGTCTCTTTTCTGGATTGTATGATGGACGATTAAACTAACGAATTTCCGAAATGTTATAAGGAAAAATCGAATGTACAAATGTTCAAAAACTCAACAATCATTAAATAGCTTTGTTTGTGTACACAAAACAGATTTTGTGCATAAATGAAATCTACCAAATAACAATAGTGGCTCTCAATGTAACCTATGGTATCAAATCAGGTAGAAAATAAAAAATAGAAAAAAATAAAACGACGTATTCGTGATTTAATCAAAAGGATGTGAAAAGGACATGCAGGGTCATCGCAGAAACTTGTTTTCGTCCAAAGATTCTCATCATAGTTGTCTGGTTGGCAATCATTCTGAAATCGTTCCGAAAAACCGGACTGGCTACTTTTCGTGAGAATATTCTCAAATTTAATTGTTCGTCATTGTAATGAAATGAGCCCGGAACTATCCTTAATAAGATTTAAACAACGTTATTTGTAAATTGGTATTCAAATTAAAAGACTGAATCCCTTTCGCTCGATGATAAAAAATTCTTCTGTGATTTATTTCAATTTATGGTCGCTGGGAAACTCAACATCTCTGTCATGAAAACAAATGGATATCAAAATATAAAATCTTTGGATCTGGAACGATAATAATGAAGTTCGTTCCCATTCTGTTCAAATCGAGTCTAGCAAAATGACTGACCTTCTTCAATAAAAATGTAACCATCTTTCATCCATGTCTTACAGGTTGAATGTATGGAAAATGATATGCAATATCGAAATAAATGCGAAATATGTAAGGAAGCTACGAATGTTCCTTAGAATTTCTTGCAAAAGATAAATTACCCAATTAAATTTTTGAAAAATTGTCGAAACAAAATGCAAAAAGTATAGTGACGCTTTTATGAGCTTCCACCAGTGACATCGTGAGACAAACGACTAACGGTTCAAACGCATCGGAATATCTATATATATACATCAAACAAAAAAAAGTGTACATTTTGATGTCACCACTAACTGCGAAAACGGGTAAACCGATTTTGTTGAAAATTTGAGAGACTGTTCTCTCCCTCTCCCAAAGATGGCGCTGCTCATTTCTACCGATTTTTACATTTTAGTCATTTTTCATATAAAATATGCGTGTATGTGTGTAGAAGTTGAATCCAAATTTTCAGGATATGTTCGTGTTAGCAACTTCTGTGTTTCTCAACAAAAATAAATTTGAAAAAATTCCGATAGGGGTCGCTAAACACGCCAATTTATAAACAGCTTTGAATGAGGGACTGTACTGATTTGATGTAGCCCAAAATCGGGTATGTTTGCATGGATGCCGGGTAGGTTTAGAACATAGTTTAAAAATATACCGATAGGTGGCGCCGAACAAAATTCTCTTAAAAACCCCAAATGAAAGAAAATGCCGAGCTGATAACTGATTGAGCTGGTATTGAGCACTACGCCTAGTATGCACAATACATACACATATACGCCGCTATATTGCCATTGTACGCCCAAGTATGCCCAAATATACGTACAGTGGCAAATTATTTCTCCCTCTCTCATTCTGCATTCGGAAATTCTCATGTCCATGTGACATTTCAATTTCGAAGACATTGTTTACCAATTTTTTATCAATTAAAACATCGATGTTCTTGATACATGAAATTAAAGAATATTATCTTTGTATTGAGTTCGTACATCTGCATTGGTAAACAATGTCTTCGAAATCGAAATGTCACATAGACATGAGAATTCACGAATGCAGAATGAGAGAGAGAGTTTCGCTCCGTATACAAATAAGGGGAAGTTAGAAAGAGAGAAATAATTTGCCACTGAACGTATATTTGGGCATACTTGGGCGTACAATGGCAATATAGCGGCGTATATGTGTATGTATTGTGCATACTAGGCGTAGTGCTCAATGCCAGTGATTGAGCTTATATTCATGGGACATGTTTATTAGCGTACCGGGAGAAAGCAATTTTCGTAAGAAGGTTCTACGGTAAAACCTTGACCAAAATTCTAATCCTCCATATATGAGAGTGGGGAGTTTTGTAGAGGTTTTAATGTAATCTGATATAAAGGAATGCCGGAAATCCAAAAGCATTGGAGTAATCGAATAATCAAAAAATATAATCAAGTAATTAAATATCACTCATATGTTTTGAATAGTGAAATGAATACTTCTATCAGTTACATATTTTCATTTTCAATAAAGAATAACATTACAAAACAAGTCTTTCATTATTTTTTTAGAATTTTCCCGGGCAACGCCGGGAACGGGCAGCTAGTCAATGTATATGAATTCGCAATTAAAATGATGCACTTCTCAATACCTTTGAATTCCATCAATCGATTTTAGAGATTAAAAAAATCATTTGGCTTTGGTCACCATCAGAAATTGAAACTTTTTTCAAAATTTATTTGGTTTTTGAAGTGAACAGTTGAAAAACAGCAAAATGAGACAGCTTGTTATTGAAAATACTTTGAGGAGCATTTGCGATAATCTAACGACAATTCATGAAAATTATTTTGTCAGATGATCCTGTGAGAACCCATGAATTTGATCCTCGTGTAAGTGATAACATATTGAAAAAGGATTTTAAAACGGTGAATGCAAACACATAAAAAAAACAGAGAGGAGTCAAAATGTTATTTGAAATAAAAATATGCACCACAGGTTGTACCAAACGTAAGAGTGCTATCAAAAACTCGTCTTTCCCTAAGACCCGGAATAAAAACATTTTTTTTTTTAAATTGTTATCAGTATGCCGTATCGTCATCCAATCATAGTGCGAACTGATGCGGACTAGGACCCGGGCATCAATATATTAATCTACGACATGTTTTTTTGTCGTACCGATTGCGGGGCTGTTACGGCCCCGATTTTGTTACTTTTTGGACCTAAAGAAAGCACATTGGCTGTAGATGTGCAGAATCATATTTTTAAAAAGAAAAATATGATTATAAAAGTTAAAAATGAAAAAGAAAGGAGCTATATGTATATAATATGATTATATACGTAAATTATTAGTGCCTTTGGTATGTATTAGTGCCTTTTTAATCCCGGTACCTAGCTAATCTGATCACAAGTTTTCCTTTTAAAATGGGTTATTCTGCGCTCCAACTTAGCAATTTTTCCACGAAATTTCACAGATTTTGACCGTAATCCATACGTATAGATCCAAGACATTACAATATATGCAAACCGTTTTAAACTAGTTTTTTCAGTTTGATAGCAAATAAAGTATGTAAATAGGAATATGTTATCTAGGACTGCAAAAATAGTACCTATAAATAAACGATTTTTTGGTGAAAAAAAAATCAGTTCAAACCCAGCATCCGAGCGAGATTCATAAAAAAAGCGCCTGTGTGATATCCAACAAAATGGTACTAGCATACAGTAATTTTTGGGTAAATTGGTTTTTAATTGTGTTGTTTGGAGTGTTATTTCATGTGTGTGATTCATACGTGCTGATTCAAGAAGGTGACATTATGATCGAGTCGTCTCTTGGTGCTCAAACATCACAAACCGAAAATGTGCGTTCGAGGCGAAATGCTGTAAAAGATAAGAAGAATCTGTGGGATTTTGGAATTGTTCCATACGAAATCGATACCACAGTTGGATTTGATGACAGACAAATAGCCAGAATCGAGGCAGCCATGAAACACTGGGAAAATTACACTTGTATCATTTTCATTAGACGGAATGCTTCTCAGCATCGGAACTTTATACAATTTACAAAGAATGTTTCGATTTGTGACTGTTGTTCGCAAATTGGTAAAAGTGGTGGTGGTCAGGATATTTTAGTTAATGGTTGCGGTGAAATCGGTGAATTTATTCATGAACTAGGACATGCAATTGGATTTGTACATGAACATCAACGACCCGATCGAGATGATTATGTCGAGATTAAAAAAGATAATTATGAAGGTGATGACTTCCATTTCGACCAAAACTTTGGAAAATTATCACCTGATCAGGTCGATACATTTGATGAACCATACGATTATGACTCCATAATGCATTATTACGAAGCGGCGAAATCAAAATTTTCTTTATGGACAGAATTATTCCGAGTTTTTGGGCATTTTCTAGATGACGTTAAAAACATGTCGTTAACTGATATGTGGACCATTGTACCGAAGAAAAAAATAACATTGTGCCGAAAATTGGTCAGCGTAAAGGATTGAGTGCAATTGACATCAGAAAAACGAACAAATTGTATAAATGCCCTCAATGTAGCCGATCATATTTCCTTCAAGAAGCTGCATTCACATCACCAGACTACTACAATAAATCAGCAAATCGTACATATCAATGTGAATGGCGAATCACAGTCACGGACGGGGAACGGATTCGACTTAGAATTAATCATTTAGACATTTTCAAATCGATTGACTGCAAAACTGATTATTTAGAGATTCGCGATGGTTATTGGCATGCATCACCGTTATTAGGTAGTTTCTGTGGTACTAATACTCCAAAGCATATTGTGTCAACTGGACATCGCATGGTCATGTATTATGTGTCAAGTCACCCAGAATATCGTGGCTTTGCTGCAAACTATGAGGCTTTTTGTGAAAATGGAAAATGTCCGGAATGTAGTCAAACGTTTGTGGATAAAGCTGCTGCATTCACGTCGCCAGAATACCATAACAAATCAACCATTCGATTACATCGGTGTGAATGGCGTATATATGCCCCGCAAAACGGTCAGATTCAACTAAACATCACTGATTTAGACATTTTTAAATCGACTGATTGCAGTATGGACTACTTGGAAGTTCGTGGAATTGGAAATAATTTATTAGGTCGTTTCTGTGGGACAAACACTCCAAAGCCTATGACGTACATGCTGCCAATTTATATGGTCATCAAATATATTTCAAGTCACACCGAACATCGCGGTTTCGCTGCAAACTATAACACTTTTTGTACAGATAGGCTGTGCCAGGAAATATATAAATGAAAAGAATTCTCCATTTTTAGGTACATATTGAAAAAAAATACTTAGTCA
>GL502309.1:101089-113160 GCA_000149185.1 Mayetiola destructor
GATGAAACTCTGTGAGTGACAGAATAATAAAATTTCAAACAAGAGTTTACAACCGGCGCTGCGTCTTCGTGAATTCGGCACGATCGAATTCTGTACATACATCTTACTCATTACTTTTGTTTTGGGAATCAAGGGAACGAAACGTCAATGAGGGTACACGTAGTCCCTTTTTAAAATGTATAGCATAGTTTCTACGTGTACTTTCAGAAAGAAGATAGAAGGCATGGCGAAATTAGTAACGTTGCGCTCCCTTGTTAGAAACGAAATCCCAAAACTATTGGGTAAGCTTGGGTATGGAACGGGAACGGACTCTATTCTTATGTCCGCATCTGTTTGCAAATCAGTTTACATAAGCCGTCATCACTTTACCTGTCTGTTAGTTAGTGACGAAATCAGAATACGATAATCAAAATTGACCCAACAGTGTAAAGTCATTTAGCTCTGGGAAGAGAAAAACCATTTGTCCATTCCAGCACAACGATGTGATTGTATTATGTCAGAAATGTTACAACTTCGAAAAAACTTTTAGCCGCGGTGTGATTATTATTTTTGAAATAATTAATTTTAATCCATTTTACTAATATATCATTTCAGGTGGATTTAATTGGAAATGCTGTTTTATGTAGAAATCGATTTTATTTGATTTTATGCGAAGAAAAAATGGGCAAAAATATGGTTCATGTTTGATGTCTATTAGTCCATCAACGACAATGCTATATGCATATTACTATATCCTCGTGAGGAGCTATCGAATATCCAAACAATAAAAGTGCACGCAATATTGCATCGTTTGCATGTAAGGACACCTATTTTATTGAAAGCAAAAGAGGTAAAAAGGCTGAGCAATTCAATTGAGTAGCAAGCACAACAGCAGTTGCACAACGAAAAGGTATACGGAACACCTCAAGAAATTTTACATAAAAACAAGGAGCAAAGATCAAAAACCATTTGTCCGATGAGTCATGTCTTCGGCAGCGATAGAAAGAGTTCTGGAAAATGAAGTCGTTGGTAACGATTTACCGATGACTTTTAAGGTTAGAATACATATTAATTGTTGCTTGCATTTGATGACATAAACATCTCAATATGTCAATACTGAATATTTTGTTGAATCGACAAATGCATACATTGCAATTTTACTGAATTGATGTGAAAATTCACCAGGACTCTATTGTTCACAGGAGTTCTATTGCCCTCAGGTGGTTCTAATGTTTAAATTCATTGAGGATTCAGTCACGAGTAGCGAAAATAGGAAACGCCGTTCAGTTTGATCACATTCAATATTAAATGGAATTATTTATTTTCATCGTTAAAGATTATTATTGAAACACCGCTAAAGCATTCAAAATTCGTTCAACTTGAGTGCATCAAGCAATGTGTTGAACGAATTTACAATGAAAAATGTGTGTTTTTTTTTTTTTAAATAAACTATTCTATCGGTTTTCGGCTTTCGATTCGTATTTTAACAGGTGAAATAGATTCGTTAGTGCGGGTTTTACTGCTGATTTGAAAATCATTTTATGCCGCAACTGCTTTCCACTTTTTCAAATTAAGCGTGAACGGTGCGGTTAGTTCCTCTATGTAAACGAAACAAATATTATTATTACAAATTATTCGTTCATTTTTATGCACCACAGGTGCATTACTATTGTATAATTGGTGTTTTTTTCTATTTTTTTCATCTTCAACCCACTTCCAATGTTGCGATCGGTCTTAAATTTTGGATTTAGTTAGATTTTGGTCCGCAATAGTATCTAGTAATATTGAGAAGCCACCAGCTGTGCTCCACGGAGTCAAAATCCAGGATTTTAGTGGATTCTTTGGGATCTTTTTGAGATTTCATGAAATTTAATCAGGATTATTCTGGATTTTATCAAGCCGAATGAAAATTATAAGTTTTTCTAATGATGCTCCCCAATTAAGAGGCCATTAGCTGTGCTTTACGGAGCCCGAATTCAGATTTTAGAGTTTGATACGACCTGTGGTGCATATTAATGAATTCGGTATTATCGAATTCTGTTTGTACTTGTTTCTACATATTTATTTTATTTTCATCATTTCATTCGTTCCATCTTTATGTTTTGTATTGTGAAAAGTATTCAAGCCAGCAAGTGTAACGATGTTTAAATTCTGTTTTTGCTGTTGTTACAATTTACAACACTTGGCATGCACGCATTGTTTGTTCAGCATTATTTGTGTTCGCTGTTGTTCTCGTTGATGGGCAAAACTTCAACTAGCTGATCAGAAGAAGAGGAGAAAAAACGAAAGAGAAACATTCACTATTTCCGTTTAATTCACTCAGCCGTAACGAAAACTAAATTTGAATGACGAAATATGTGTGATTCTTCAACCAGAAGTGAATACATATATGTATATTCACGTTTTGTTCGGTTTCGATCCGGTTATAGTTTTTGTTTGTTTCAATGATTATCGAGTCTTTCATATTTGCATCAAATGTAATATCGTATCCTTTAATCTTTTCTTGTCCTCGTGCACATTGAAATCTCTTACAAGTAACCGTTCAAGATTGTCCTCCGGCTATAGTCTAACCAATGGTTTTTTCTGAAAAGGCATCGAAAAAAATAATCCACGCAAATTTATATGGGCATTCATCCATACCTATAGCTAGGGGAGGGGGTCAAAGTTGGTGCTGAATTTCCATTTTTTTTTTTTTAATAATTTTTTTTTTTTTTGAAACATACAATTTGCTTACTTCTTGGCGATATAGATTGATAATTTTGCCCTACACTTTTTGGTAAAACTGTCAGGGGCCATAAGCACCCCTTGGGGTAAAGGGGGTTGAAAATGTGATTTTCTGATGAAAAAGTGTTGTTTTGGGACATTTTTTGTTAGAAAACCTGAAATGGATTCCTCGTCCAAAAATAGGGGAAGGCCCTTTAACAAGTTTTTGATTTGACCCACCCCTGACCGTTTACCATGTAGGGGGGCTCTTACCCCTTTATAATGAAAATTGTTCAATTTGGGACATGTGGGTATTCATATCAGAATAATTTTTGATAAGAAACTCATTTTTGATATTTGCTGGGGTGCAGGGGCACACCCATAGGGGGTAGGGGTAGCTACTAGCTCCGAATTTGAATTTTTTAAATTTGGTCATGTGGGTAATCATATCGAAATAGTTCTGGACGAAAAATTTAATTTTGATATTTTCAAATTATGGTTTGGGGGGTCATCCTTGCAAATAAGGGGTAGCTCAATAGCAGAAAAAACTCAAAATATTTCATTAAAAATCTGGTTGTTTACAATTTATTGATAAAACAAGTATCGACAGAATTCGGTTGAAAATTTGTGGAAATTTTGAAAATTTGTAAAAATTATGAAATTTGGCGGATATTTTGAAAATTTGTGGAAATTATGAAATTTGTGAAAATTTTGAAAATTTGTGGAAATTATGAAATTTTTGATTTTTTTTTGAAATTTTGAAATTTTTTTGGAATTTTTGAAATTTTTTGGAAATTTTGAAAGTTTTTGAATATTTTGAATTTTTTTGGAAATTTTGAAATTTTTTGGAAATTTTGAAATTTTTGGGAATCGATAAAGAATCATCTGAAACATATAGATCCGAAGTTTCAGCCCGATCCGACCTAGTAGTCGGTCAAAAACTCATCCAAAGGGTGGACGGAGAAAAAAAAATTCTACGCCGAATATAGTATGCACCTGTGGTGCATAAAAATGAATACTTCATTTTTCACGATTAGATAAATGTCTTTTTCAATTACGAATAATCCAGTAAAGCCATTCGTTCAGGTTTATACCTAATAGGTTTATGTGGTTTATACAAAACAACACTTTTTCATCGGAAAATCACATTTTCAACCCCCTATACCCCAAGCATACATGGGCGAGTGGGGGGTATTTTTTTTTGCAATGGTCATCGAAAAACTAATGATGCCAATCGATAAAGGAGGTCCGATAATGGGGGGTAATGTTCTAGGACTTTCCCCTCCGACCCCTCCCCACCCCCAGGGCACGTTTAATACTTGGACCCCATTTTTAGGGGTGAAAGGTGGGTCTACCCCCCCTCAAAGGGGGGTTGAACTCGAGTTATTTTTTGAAGATCTATCGATTGGCATCACCAGATTTGACCCCCGACCCCCTCTTCCCCTTAAAAATGCGATTTCTGTACAGCCTAAACGTGAAGGAATTTTCAAAAACTGATGATGCCAATCGATCAAGAATGTAAGAAAATGGGGGGGTAGCCGCGGGGGTTCTCCCCTCCGACCCCTCTAGGAACCCCTGCGGCTGCCCCCCCTCTCATTAGGGTACTCGCTTTACCGATCTGCATCATCAGTTCTTGTCAATTCCTTCACGTTTAGGCTGTACAGAAATCGCATCTTTTAGGGGAAGGGGGGGTCGGGGGTCAAATCTGATGATGCCAATCGATAGATCTTCAAAAAATAACATGAGTTACGGAACCCTTTTGGACGGTTTAACCCACTCCTTTACCCCGAAAAATAGGTTTGAAGCGAAAAAATGGGAGGGGAGTTCAGAGAGAAAAGTCATATTTTCGAGGACCATAGGAAAAAATAACCCCCCCCCCCCTTCAACGTGCCATATTTCACAATAATGTGCCATATCTATCCAACCAATACATATGGGCAAGTCATATTTTGACTTTCTGCATTATTTGCAATGCCCAACACGACGACCCCAATGATTTTGAAAATACATATTCCTGTTCGGGGACTTTTACCGGTTAGTCAGTCTTTAGTTTAGTCAGATACAATCCAATTCTGTATATACTTGTCTGATGTTTGATTATTTTATTTGAAATTCACTTAATAATTTCAATTTTATTGCCCCATAGAGCGAACGAGTTTGACATCAAACATCGATCAACGCAGATAAAACAATCGATCATTCATCCAATTTCCGAATAATACAATAGATAAGAAGAAAATAATTAATACGCGACCTATTGAAATCAATCAAATGCAGATACAATGTTAACGTACAGACAAATTTTATGTTTATTTGTGTGTGAGTATAATCTCGATTATTATGAATGGATTGAAACTTGAAACTAGCTTTTGATAATTATATTATTCTTCTAATGTTCTTCTTTGATTTTGTTGTTGTTTTTTCGTTTCAATTTTATATTCAACGGTTATATTCCACGTATGACCCCAAGGGCTTAGACCCCTCACAATTTTACCAAAAAGTGTAGGGCAAAATTATCAATCTATATCGCGAAGAAGTAAGCAAATTGAATGCTTCAAAAAAAAAAATTATTAAAAAGAAATAGAAATTCAGCCCCAACTTTGATCCCCTCCCATAGCTAGGGGTATGGATGGATTCCCATATAAATTTGCGTGGATTATTTTTTTTCGATGCCCTTTCAGAAAAAACCATTGGTTAGGCTATAGCCGGAGGACAATCTTGAACGGTTACTTGTTAGACAGAATCATTCCGTATGTTTTGAATGACTTGATATGAGATTGATGATTCTAAAATAAAAGAATCTTCTGTAAAAATTTCAAGGCTCTAGGTGCTAACCATTACGAGCTATGCTTGGTACAAACGAACAAACATCGAAAAACTGATTATAAAGCTTGATATGATACATCAAGCAATTGATACACTGCCAGCGGAAAGTTTGAGTTCACCAACCTTTTTTCTCACTAAAATCTAACTATGTTTCACTTTTTTGATCGCGGTGAAACTTTGAAAATCTTTAAGACATAGTCTTAAGATAAACTCCCTAGAATCTCAAAGTCCTGCGACAAAAGGATTCGAATCGGTTATCAACTTTGTGAGACTTCCCCATACAACAAAAATACGTGTTTTAGAGCATTTATGGGGCAAAATTAACCGATGTCAGATTACTCATTACAATTTCGTTCAAATTCTTACAAGAGACGTAGTTTTCAATGGCATTGAGATTTTTCATAGTGGCTTTGCCCGTTAGAAAATAGTAGGCTTAGTACCACAAATTTTGAAAAATCAATTATTTTTGCATTTAAATCGAGTAACACCGAGAACCAAACCTACAATTTCGTTCAAATTTTTCAGAAGACGTAGTTTTTAATGGCATTGAGATTCTATATAGTGGCTATGCTGGTTAAACATCCTGGATGATATCTCACTTATATGTATAAGGGATATTGTTATATATAACAAATGTTGAAAAATTGGCAATTTTCATGGATTTTTGCATTTTGATCGTGTTATTTCGAAAAATCAAGCTAGGATTTCGTTCAAATTTTGACGGAAGACGTACATGACAATGGCATTGAAATTTTTCATGGTGGCTTTGCTCTTTAAACCTCTTGAAAGGTAGTTCCATTACAACAAATACTAAAAAAATCAGCAACTTTCGCATTCAGATCGAATTATTCCGTGAACCGAACCTACTATTTCGTTCAAATTCTCGCAGAAGATGCAGTTTATTGGTTTAGTACCAATACTTAGATTTTCTATAGTGGTAAAACTTATTAGTCCTCCAGTCACTTGAACTTGAGCATTTAAATATGAGAAATTTCCATGAATTGTAGATTGGTACAGTGCAGCTACCCGATTGACCGGTATTATCGACCCATCCCTATAGACAGCCGATAGTCCGTCTAAAAAAGTATTTATCATCTGTGAAATTTTCACCCCTAGGATTATTCCTCCCTTGGTTTAGAGTCCTTCAAATACTAAAATGTCGTATTCCCACAAAATATGTTATATTTAGAGGGACCGTTTTCAAGAAGGGATGCCCCTTTTTAAAAAAATCAAAACATAGTTAGTCGGTGATGCGAACAAGCGTTGACGGAACTAACATTGACATTTTAGCCCATAACTTGTGAAGCAATGGGTTTTAACCATTTAGAATTATAACATGTACAACTAGACCTCGGGCTTAATCTACCGTTAAAATTTCACCCCGATCGGAGTCGATTTACTATGTTTGAAGCCGCGAACAAAAAAATGAGAAACGATTTTAAAGCTTGATTGTGTAAACACATCAAACAAAAAACAACATTTGCAATGGGGATTTGTTGGGAATCCTCAATACCTTCCATTCAAGCCATTTCAATTCATTTTCATGCGAAAGCGAACTCATTTGTTGGAACTCCAGTGCGAATGCGAATTTTCGCATTCGCATGTTTGGCCAGCTCTTGCTTAAAACTAATCATTATCGTTGGCTCTTATCAACGCTACTGGCAGCAAATTTTCACGTCCGGTGATTGTGGCAAAGCCTTTCAAGCCGATATTGCGTGGTGCATTGATATCTCTGTTGGTTGTTCGGCATTTGCGGTGTGACATTCTTTCCTCCCAGCTATAGCTGAAAGTTCTGATGCCGTCCACACGGTAATGATGACGTCTCCAGTATTGTTTGGATTTAGTTTTGACTTCCTTCGGTTCATTCACCATTGATGCATTACCGGCCGGATAGCAGTCTTTACAGCTTACGTACCTGAAATTAAAAAAAAGAAGAATAAATATATATTATTATTTATATTTATTAATTCAATTCAAAAAATACGTACCGATGGCCTATGTTGCACGTCACATGGAGTATTTGACCGCAGAAACTACAAGTTTTCGTTGTTCGGTATTCGTCGACTTCATATACCTCCACTCTTTCCAATTCATCAAATCGTTTGACCCAATAATTTTTGTGTGGGCTTTTAGCGTACCCCTTTATCGGACTTTTTCGGCTCATTTGAGAATTCCCAAAAGTAATAAGCGTGGCTGATTCCTGATGGGGATTGAGCGAGGCAATTTGTTTGCTAATTTTATCCACTGCCTTTTGTTTGCAGATATGAGCATTGAATCGCATGCGGCTAAAAACTCTACGTTGGTACACTTCGGTGAACATATCGAAAAGACGAAAAACGCTGTCTAAATATTCGCGAATATCCCCTCCTTTTCGCGTTGGTGGATTCCCATAGCTTGCATGGACACCTCTTATCATTGCATACATTTGTGCAATGATGGATCGTTTTCGCTCTTTTCGTAGGTGTGTTTGCAACAAATGGTGGTAGTATTTGCTTGTAATTAGCAAATTCCTTTCTTGACCATTTTGCATATCGATAGCTACACAGCCTAGAGTGTTTTTGACACCTGAGTCAATTTGGATAACAGTGCCGAAAACTTCACCAGATGTAAGTTTTTCCAACAAGTCTCTTTCACGTATTCACTTCGGTGCGTTTCGCCTCTTTGCCGGTGGCTCATCCGCATCTTTGCCAGCCTTTCTTTTTGTTGCTTTCTTTGATTCTTCCATTTTCCTTTCGTCGGCTAAACGTTTCCTTTCAGCTAATTTAGCGCCTCTTCCTGTGAGTGAAATAAAGAAAAAATTAGTTATTGTATTTTTATTAATATATATAAGTAAGAGTATAAGAGTATAATCAATTTTAATGACATAGCGTCCTCATCTCTCAGTTCGCGTTTTGCCTCAATCTCTCGATCTGTTCCTTGAAGCATTGTGGCACTCATCGATACAGCATCCGTTTCTTCCGTTCTTGTAATTAAAAACCAATTTTCGATCGGTGCTTGTACGTTCCAATGGTGTCATGTCAAAGATACGATTCCACACGGTGTAGTCAATGTTTTGAGCATCAAGCTTTTGCCCTTCTGGCAAAAATTTATTCACAACAAACGAGTGTCGATCTTTGTCTTATGAACAAAATGACTTTCGAATCGCGGAATGACTGTGAATAGTTTGAAACAATCGCGTTCGATTCTTCGTCCATCATTATATGCCTTTAAATCAGTGCCTATTTATCTTGGAGGGGAGTGAGGCAGTGGCCTCAGGGCCCCCGAGCTCAAAGGACCCCGGTTCAAGTAGTGATAAATTGGAAAAAAGGTAAAAGGAAAAACACAAATTTTTCGTTAAAATTTATTCAAAATCTTCTTTTTTGTAAAAAAATTGTAGTCGTGCAATCGCTCTCTTTCTGTTTTTTGTATGAAAGAAATCATCAAAAATTTCGTCAAAATTCAGATTATTTAGAATTTCATGCTCAATTGAATGCAATGCGAAGGCATTTAACTTTTCTTCACCCATCGAGTTTCTTAGATAATTTTTTATATATTTCAACATTGAAAAAGATCTCTCATCCTCAACATTTATGCAAAACATTGACAAATACATAAATTTTAAGAATAATCTCAATATTTGGCATAACACAAATTAAGCCATCATTTATAATTGTTGAGTACATTGATAACTGTTCAAAACAATGGATTATTAAAATTAAAATAATCTTGAAGGGCCCCGAATAAAGTCTGCCTCAGGGCCTCCGAAAGTCTTAAAACGGCACTGCATCAAATAATAAAGCCCATTTATGATGTCAGGTACTCTCGAGTACCATGTAGACTTGTTATTCCACCAGCCTCTTGGAACTTGTCCTCTACAAATTGGGCGCAGCTCCTGACGATACACTCTGATGAGCGTTCGGTTCGGCTCGGTAATATCATTGATGTCATTAAATAAATAGCGCATCGTGTTTCGCATTTCGATCTAGATTTGAGCATCTTGCATATTTTCCAAATAAATTCGTGCGAAACATTTCAATAGCCGTTTAACACGACCGTAGCATTTGCCAATGAAAGAATTCGCAAAATTTACTTCGAATTCGGTGATAATGGGTTCTATGGATTGTGCTACTATATTTCCTTCTGGGTGAATTTGTAGACTCTCGAACCTTCAACAAATTCCGCATTGGGTTCGGAGCGAGCATTACGGCATGTTATTCAAACCGAGTTAATATCTCTGCGGAAATTTACCCGGTTGGGCGTTTGGAATTCCAACAAAATCTGATGTCCAGTTCCTTCTCGTACGAAGGAGGTTGATCTGAACATTGGGATAGAATTAAAATTAGGAAAAAATAAATACATAATCCAACCTACTACTACTTGAGTTGGGACACCCGCCAAAAACAATATTTTTTCAAATATTTTTGCAAAGTATCAAAAAGACTCGATTGTTTTCTTCTTTTTTCATCCAAAATCGAGTTCCTTTGATAGTTTACAAAAATATTTGAAAAAATATTGTTTTCGGCGGGTGTCCCAACTCATGTGGAATAAAGCATTACCTGAAAAAGATATGTGTAAAAATTGATTTTTGGAGTAACTATGTGACTAATTTATTAAGGGAAGAACGTTGTTTTTAGCTGATGATGATACCGTGCCGGTATCGAAACAATTGTACTGACAAAATAACATTTACTGACGATTAAAAACTTGAACATTAAATTTATATCGTCTATTTTGTTTTATTGTGTGTGACTTAAAGGTGCTAAAAACAACGTCCTTCCCTTAATGAAAAAGATATGTTCTGAGGCTTTCCGTTTCAAGCGCGTTAGCTGCTCAGCATGTCGCCTGTGTTCAGCGATGATCTGATTGGGATCTATATTGAATTCGTTCACTTGACGAAACTTTTTTTTGTAGGCACACACGACTGCCTTTTGAGCCATGTTGTTCGAATACGTTTTCAATCGAAGCACGTCGAGGCTGTGTAAATGCTGATTTGAAGAAAGAAAAAAAAAATTGATTTTCGGCGTTAAAGAGAAAAAAATCTAAATCAACCAAAAAATGGCTTCGTTTCATTATTATATATTTCAACAGAAAATAGATATTTGATAAACATCCGATCTTTTCATTTTCCTTTGTTGAAAATTTTTCATAAATTCGCTAAAATTGTTAGTTGAAAAGGGCTGGAGAGAGATGATAATAATTGAACGAGCCAATCTGCACAAGATAATTATTATTATAGAAAAAATATGTCATGTGTTCGATAATGTTCCTCTCACGGATGGATCAGATTTCAATCGTACTGGTTAGAACGAAAGACAATAAACAAACGTACGTATTTGTTGAGTTTAGAATAATCAGAATATGCTCATGTTCGCATTACAATGATATAAATGAATTGTAAAAATGTTCTTCATCTCATGCGTTTCTCTCTCCAATTATGCAAATTATTTTTAATGTACAAAACGTACAGCAAGTAATATTTGTAGTGATACGAATGACAGTTGTTGGTAACTCTGGCGAAGTGCTAGTCAAGTGCCATCTGTACGTCGATAAATGGCTTAATGAGTACAAGAAAAACTCAAGCAATGGAAATTATTGCAAACAAGTAAATTATATTGTATTTGGACGACCAACGACAGAGAAAAAAAGGTTTTGAATTTTCCGTTTCGAACCACGTATAGAGAGAGATACGTGAAGCCAAAAATTACAACAACAATAACACGTAAATTTAGAGGTTGATGAAGACCCTTATTTCAGGTGATTTTACCATCATAATGCATCGCGACCCGCGGTTTTTTTGATCATATGCACACAAAAAACTGAAAATATAAAATGTGCGATATGCGAATGTAAAATGTCATTTTACTTTTGCAATTCAATTTACTAATGCATTCACTAGTAAAAAGTTTTAAAATTTTATATCAATCACGATTCTATCAGTCGATATTTTTCGTTTATACATAAAAGTTGAAAGTGATATTCATTATTGAAAATCCATCAACATGGAATCGAAATTCCATCGACAACTATCGATGAATAGTCTTAGTCAGTGTTGACAACATACAAGTATTTAATACGTGTTTTTTATTATTTTTTCCAAACGTCATTCGTATCACTACAAATCTTACCAGCTGTACATATTCTATCTTGGTCCATCAAGCAACTACAACGTCCTCACACACAAAAACACACATATTGCCTCATAGCAGCAAATCGAATTAACTCAACATTCTTCTAATATTTGAAACCATTTAAATTGTAATAAATTCAACTTTTCTCTTCGAGATTTGAATTCAAGGAAATTCGAACATCCATTCAAGGAAATAAAAAAAATTCGATTCGGCACAATGATCTACGGTTATAATGGAGTGGTGCAATTTTGTTATTTGTTATCCGTACAACGAAATCTAAAATTCATGGGTCTTTATGATGGACACACAAATAGTAAATGATTGATTTTTATCGTGGCATTCGTTTGATTTGGCTTCAAGTATTTGAAATATTATAAAACCGACATTGTCAATCCATTGTCAAGCCGACTTTGTTTTGCGTACATACAGGGTGTCCCAAACTCAAAGGCCGACCCG
>GL502310.1:16562-34571 GCA_000149185.1 Mayetiola destructor
GGTTTGAAAACGTTAAAAGACAAATTAAAATAATATTATACTTTTTGTTTTTATATTTTTTTTTCTTATTTATATTTTGGAATGCGAAGAGATAAATTTTGAAATGCAGTTGTAAATGTCATAATTTGAATGATTCATTATCTGTTATATTTTTTTCTTTAGTTTTTAAATTTGTTTCACTTTCTAATAGTGTTAGATTTTGATTTTTGGGGAAAAATTTGTGAAAATGTAATGATTTTTGAAAATCGGTTATTACATTATTTCGCGCTTGAAAATCTATAAAAAAAACCCTCGACGGTAATTTGCAACGTCTTTTGCATCGTTGTATGTGTATTAAAATTTTGAAATTATGGTTATTTTGGAAAAATTGGGTTATCTGTGAAGGGCCTTCGGCGGCTCGATTTGGAAAATTAAATGAAATAATGAGATTCTATAAAAACTTAGCAATATTTGTTGTAATTGGTACAATAGGGTATGAAATTTTAATAATTACTAATTTTGTTCGTTGATACTGTTTGATAATATCGATGTTGATTTGGCAAAATTTTTATATTTGATGAAAATTTTCGTTGTTGAGCTGATAAAATGTTGGTATTTTTGGTGATGATCTCCTTTGAAAATTTCGTTGATGAATTGTTGAGAATTAACTGTTGAGCTAGCATATTGGTTATTGCTTGGTGAGTGTTGAAATTTTGATTGGTGAGTGGTGGAGTCTTGATTGATGAAATTTCGATTTTGAAATTGAGGAAATCTTGCTTGATGAGTAGCGAAGTTTGCTTGGTGGTTGGTGATATGCTTTTTGAAAATGGTGAAATTTTGCTTTGTAAAGATCATTTTGGATCGAATGATGAAATCTTGGATTCGAAAATGTAGATCCTGTTGATTGATGAAATTTTTTATTTCGATGATAGTGGAATGTTGACGGGAGGTGCAACTTGAAAATTAAAGTTGAAAAATGATGCTGCAGTTTCATCATGGTCCTAATTTCTTTTGAATTTTTCATTTCTAATAGTTGGTTCTGGAAACTGTATGGGATTTTGGACCCTTTGATGATATTTTTAAAGTTTGACATTTAGATGATGTTATGCTGATTTTTTGGACCATGATGAAATTTTACTGGTCCGTGTTTTAAAATTTGCCTATGTTTAGCAAAAATGTTAATTGTTGGTTCTGGTAGGATTGTTTTCCCAAATGATGAATGTTTGGCTTGGCTTGATAAGTTTTGTGTTTGCTGCTCTTTTATGGATGAAAGCTTTGTGCCTTGGGGCCCTTGCTTTGTGCCGTTTCTGGTTCCTGTTCTCGGCTGTATTTTGATGAATCTCCGGCTCTTCCCAGAGTCATTGAAAAGAGATGATGTTCGAAGGCTCGAATGATATTGACCGGATGTGAATCAGTTTTGGTGAATTGATAGAAATGTATCCCGTTATTCACCGAGATTTAATGGATGTCCCACATTGTAGAGTTGATTTTGGTGTATTTGATATAAATCGAATTTTTTTTTGTTTTTTTTGGTACCTAACTAATTAATTAAAAAGGGAAAAGGATAGAAATAAAAAAGGTTTAAAATAATTAATTTTCTCCATTGCAGCCCATTATTTTAGCGCATTGCGCATAACGCGATTGATATTTGAAGCCACATTTTTTTTTTCTGATTTTTGATTTTTCGGTTTTTATTTTTTATTGTTTTAGATTTTTTATTATTTTATGTCATTGTTGGTTTTTGTATTTTAATTGGATGTTATCCATGTTTTGGACCATTCGAATTGGGTGCTCGTCAGGAGCAAAATTCATGAATATGAATAAGATCTTTTGCGATTAATAATGAATTCAGTTTTGTTTGTCATGCCGCTGATGGTTTTTTTTAAATTGGTCTTTAGTGTATGTATTTCTAGAAATTCCAGGCCCATATATTCGTCATAGGGTCCTGTGAATTAGTCATTTGTAAATGATAGACATTTCGACATTCGGTGTCTTTAACTGAATGTTGGCCTTGCATTCAGTTTGGGTGCTCGTTCGGAGCAAAACCCTTTAATGTAAATTAGATCGTTTATGATCAAAAGTAGATTCCGATCCTTTTGCCATGCCGATGATGGTCTTTATGTTTGCCATTCTGTTGATGGTTTTTAGAATTGCCATAGGCTCCTGCTCATACCTGCAAAAAACTAACGTCGGAAGTGCATTCAAAAAAAGATTGAGAACATACCTTTTGAAAAATGTCTCTCACACCGAGTTAGGAGATTTTCTCGAAGATTCATTCCAAATATTTAAAAAACAAACAACAAAAATAATTCGGCACTTGCAAATGATGAAGACCAATTGCTGTCTAGAGGCAAAGTTTGTGAAAAGTTTCAACGTAACCGATTCTGAAGATGAGGAGAATAAAGCGACATTTTATTTTCAAACCAAAAATGAAGTGATTTCGGCTACTGAAGACTTACGGGAGTGGTTTCAAACTAATGTGATTCAAACAATCGATGAAAAAGTAAGCGAATTCCAAGCCGTCGGTTCTGGATGGTCTCTCGACGAAATTATTGGATTAACTGTTAATAATAATAAATATGAATGCTTCAGTGGTTCATCTTTTTTAAAATTGTCAGAACACATTGCAAATAAAAAAGCTATCGTTAACATACAAAACACAGACAATAAATGCTTCATGTGGTCGATCCTGGCAGCGTTGCACCATAAAGACATTAAAAAAGACGCACACCGCGTTGTGAAATACCAAAAATATATAAACGAATTGAATATGAGTGACATAACATATCCAGTTACATTGAAGCAGATCGACCAGTTTGAAAAGAATAATGCTAAAATATCTGTGAATGTTTACATGATTGAAAAATATTATGATAAAGAAGAAAAGGAAGAAATAGAACGAGTGGTGCCAGTGAGAATCACTAAAAGTGTGCGCGAACAGCATTTGCATCTTATGTTGCTATACAAAGATGAAACTTTCATAGATGGAAAAAAAGTAAAAAATGTTGTCGATCTGATTAACAAATTTACAGTAAAGTCCCACTATTGTTGGATTAAAAATTTAGCGCGTTTAATACATAGAGACGTAACCGGACATAATGGTAAAATTTTTGTGTGTGATATTTGTTTGCATTATTTTTATTCATCCGAGAAATTGGAAGTTCAAGTACAGCTGAATGTAGAAACCAGAATAAATGCAAAATAATTCTACCCAACGATGATGGAAAATGGTTAACTTTCAAGAATTTCAAAAATCAATTGCGAGTTGAATATATCATTTACGCTGATATAGAATCGCTCTTGAAGAATGATTTGAGTGATCAAAAAGAACTCCCGAAAGGCGTCTATCAACGTCACATCGCACATTCGATCGGATATTATTTTCACTGTCGGTCAAGTCGAAAAAAATCATTCTACAAGTCCTATTCTGGTATTGACTGTGTAGAATGGTTTGCTAAGGAAATAAAAGCGATCGCAACGAAATTGTATCCAGTGATGGCTGAACAAGTGAATATGCTTCCCATAGGTAGTGGACAAATGAATGATTTCGAAAATGCAAGTCATTGTCACATTTGCAAACAACCATTCCAACCATGGGATGACAAAGTAAAAGATCATTCACATCGGAATGGTGTATACCGCGGGGCGGCACACAACGATTGTAATTTGAAATTCCAAGAAGCATTTCACGTTCCGGTTTGTTTCCACAATTTGAATTATGATCTCCATTTTCTCATCGAGACTCTTGCTGCACATTGTAGTAATCGCATCGATATCATACCAGCTACGATGGAGAATTACGTTTCGTTCACTTTGAACTTCTCGGAAAATGAATTAACAGACGGCAACAATTATGAAAAGCGAAACGGTGACGATTATAAGAAGCGAAACGGTGACATTTATGAAAAGAACCTAAGGTTCAGATTCATTGATTCATTCCGATTCATGGCGGATTCATTACAGAACTTGGCATCATATTTAACTCCAGATGAAATGAAAATAACCAATAACGAATGGAAACACTTAAGTGCACACGATCGATCACTTCTACAAAAGAAAGGAGTGTTTCCATACGATTACGTTGACAGTCATGAAAAGTTAGCTGAAAAAAATTTACCACATATTGAGGCATTCTACAATAAGTTAACCGACACCACCATTTCTGAAAAAGACTACCGACATGCAAAAAAAATTTGGCATGTATTTGATATCAAAACATTGCAAGAATACACGGATCTTTATTTGAAGACAGACGTATTGTTATTGGCCGATGTTTTCGAGCGGTTTCGTGATGCATGCATTCAGAATTATCATCTTGATCCAGCACATTATTTTACCACTCCAGGTCTCAGTTTCGATGCAATGCTGTTTCATACTGGTGTAAATATTGAGCTAATTACAGATATTGATCAGCTTTTGTTCATTGAAAAAGGTGAGAAATTCCATAAATATTATAACAAGAAATTAAAATTAATCCATTATACATTCTCATGATTTCAGGTCTACGTGGTGGGATTTGCCAATGTGTGAAACGGTACAACAAAGCCAACAATAAGTATTTGGAATGTTATAACAAAACAGAACCCAAAAATCAGCTGATTTACCTCGACGCCAATGGGCTATATGCGTGGGCAATGAGTCAGCCTCTGCCTATAAGCAATTATGAATGGATTGATATAGAAACTGAAATGCTCGATTTGATATTAAAAACAGCTGATGATTCCGATGAAGGATTTTTCTTAGAAGTAGATTTGGAATATCCATATGAATTACATGATAAACACAATGATTACCCTTTTTGTTGTGAACATAAAAGTGTAGGAAATTCTAACCAGAAAAAGTTGATTTTGGATTTGAATAACAAAAAGAATTATGTTCTTCATTATCGTACTCTGAAAATAGCTGTAGAACAGGGTTTGAAAGTAGAAAAAATACACCGTGTTCTTCGTTTCAAACAATCTTTTTGGTTAAAGGCATATATTGATTTGAACACTTTGAAACGTACAGATAGCAAAAATTCATTTGAAAAAAATTTATATAAATTAATGTCTAATGCGATCTATGGTAAATGCGTTGAAAATGTTCGGAAGCGAGTTGATATTAAATTAGTTAACCGTTGGTGTGGTCGGTATGGTGCGAGATCTTTAATTTCAAAACCAAATTTCAAGAGAAGAACAATATTCAATGAAAGTCTCGTTGCAATTGAATTGAATCGAACTAGCATAAGAATGGATAAGCCAGTAATTGTTGGTGTAGCTATTCTAGAAATTTCCAAAACACTTATGTATGATTTCCATTACAATTTTATTCAAAAAAATTATGGTTATGAGAAATGTCAGCTTCTATACACTGATACGGATTCCTTTATTTATTCCATTCAAGATCATAACGTTTACAAGCTAATGAAAAAATATCCTGAAAAATTTGATACAAGCGATTTCAAACCAGGTAATCAATTCGGTATTGAGCCACGTAATAAGAAAATTCCGGGGTTGATGAAAGATGAAAATAATGGAAACATCATGAGTGAATTTGTTGGTCTTCGACCAAAGATGTACTCAATCAAAGTTCAGAAGGACAAACATTTTAAAATAACGAAACGAGCAAAGGGAGTTAAAAAACATATATTGGAAAAAAAAATTTCATTCAAAAACTATGTGGAATGTGTTATGAGCAACACAGTTTTTACAGATTCGCAACCGTTGATCAAATCCCATTTACACAAAGTTTATTCAATTCAACAGTATAAGAAAATGCTCGACGGTTGTGATGATAAACGTTTCATTTTGCCCGATAAAATAAACACTTTGGCATGGGGTCATTATAAGTTGAATGATATGTGATTCTAGAATAAAAATAAAAAGTTTCATGACATCCAATATTTTTATTAAGTTTGTTTATGAATTTTATTATGTTTGCCCATTTTCTGCTTATTCCAGCAATTGAGTGAAATAGCTCGTTGTGATTTTTTCTTTCTGTTCACATTCTTACATGGTGAATCAACCAATTTCTGATAAGGAATGTTGGATTTCATCGCTTCTCTTGGGTTGAATGAATGTTTTGACGATCTCGGATCCGATTTTTGTATATTATTTTTGGTTTTCTTCCAACAATGAAATTTCGTCATCTGGTTTTACAGTATTTTTAGATAGGACATATCGATTGCGTGCGTCATCGAAGACTGATAAACGGAATCTGATCAATCTTTTTTTGATTATTAACATTCAGACCACTTCGTATGATATATCATATGATTTGAACTATAAAAATTGTTGTTCATTCAAAAACTTTGTGGATTGTGTGATGAGTAATCTTGTTTTTTTTACAAGACATACAGCTCTCAATTAGATCTCGTTTGCATGAAGTTTACTCAATAACTCAAAGTAAGAATGTGCTTGATGCATGGGATAACAAACGATATATAATGCCCGATAACATCAACACAGTAGCATGGGGCATTATAAGTTAAATGGAATTCGAAAATAAAATAAAAAGCTTATTGACATTTGGGTTTATTACATCATTCTGTTATTTTGTTTCGACTGCCGATTATCATGATCATTCAGTCTCGCGCTTTGATACATTCAATTTTTTTGAATGAGTGTTGCATACACTTAGTTTTTTTGGTGATTATATTTACCAGTATGTGTAACTGTATGATAAATAACAGCTCTGACTTAAAACGATTTCCATTACCTTGTCATGATATCGATATTGAAATACTTTTGAGGAAACAGACTTGTGGTGACATATTCAACATATTTTCAGGAGATTGAGCTAGAATGCTAAAAACATGAAATGAAATTAACCATTTTTTTTTTTAATTGAATAAAGATTAGTTTTTTTTTTGCTTTATTATATTATTAAAACACTGCTATGCTCTTTACAATCTTTTCAATTATTGAAGCATTTACCCTATTCTAGTTTGGTTTCAAAAATGTTATCATTATACCATTTCTTAATTGCGAGAGCATTCACTCTTGCACATTGAAACTGTTGTGCACAATCAATATGAAACGAACATTGTTCTTTCCATTTCTTATCTGAATTAAAACTACTTAATTTCAAATTGCAGCCATGTTCAGTATCTAAATCATATACTTCAAAATGAATTCCAGGAAACAGTTGTCTTAACCAATTTGCCTTCTCCAAACCTTTTACGAAATTCGGCTGATCTTGCAATAATTCCCGTAGATGATTTTTAACTTGGTTGATCTTAAAATTTCCATTCGACCAACAGATTCCATGATAAAATTTAGTTAACCACTTTGCTTGTAACTGAAACTTTTTGTTCAGGTTCCCAAAGCTAAAGGGTGATTTCACAATCGCGTGATATTCAATTTGACCCGTTATACAACTTATCTCCTTCAATATGAATTTATCTTCTGAAATTTTGAAACCTTGAATATCGATGAATGCAGCAGAAGCCATGTTGTCTCGTTAACGAATCTTTCTAGACTGATAAAGTTTAATTTCTTCACTTCTCCTGCATGATTTACATCATTTTTTTGTTCACAATGTTTATGTATGGATTGTATGTGAACATCTTATAGTGAATTACCAAGCAATAAGTAGTGGTTTGTTCTGGAATGTTATTTTTTGTTTGCATTTCGATGCGAATGTCAATGATCGACATTTTAATTGCTTTGTTTTGTCTTGAACAATCTATGATAACAAATGGTGAAATACTTTTGAATTTGTCATAATAAATGAATGGGAAACCAAAAGTGTTCGATTATGTTAATGATCTCTAGAAACTGGCGTACATATCATGTAGCAATGCGTATTAGTCATTTTCCAAATCAATATTCATGTTTTCGTACGGATAAATTTCTCTGGGTTTCAACAACTCAATAAATAACATTACGCTCACGTAATTCTTCAACAATTGAATTGATCTCTTGATCATGATTCGAGTTTCCTGCATGTTTTGATGCAATTAGAAGTTTCAAACGTTCACACAGCTCATTGGGATTGTCCCAATATTCATACACGATATTCTCACTGTACGGGATGAATTCTTTTTCCAAACCACTGCCAGCTGCTTTGCGTTTGACCATTTCTTCTGTTTCAGCGGTAAGTTCATCATCATCATCATCATCATAATCAGCTTCATCGTCTTCATCTCTGATCGATTTATATTTTTTTTGAGATGACGCAATTTTGCGTCGTTTTGGTTTATTTAAACCTTTGAAGTTTCCATATCTATCGAAATCTTCTGGGCTTAAAATTACCTTTTTTCGCGAATTTTTCACGCCTTTACGTTTCGTTCGTTTCGATTTTTCTGATGACGATTGCATTTTTCTACCTTCTTTTTCAAGTTGCTCTTGTATATTTTCTATTTGCTTTTGTTGTTTTGCTTTGGATTTATTGAACGCATGTCTGCGATATCCACGCAAATAATTCAGTTCAACTTGTTTTTTTTCTGCTTTTGTCACCGGTTTCACGGTTTGTGCATCGATATCAACTTTTGATTTACGCTTCAAGCGTTTATTGGTGTTTCGAATTTCATCTATTGCATCTGAATCAATATCAATGTCTGTTCCAATTGAAGCATAATCATCGACATTATCATCAGAAAAAGAATCTGAATCAACGATGTTGTGCAGCGCTTGCTTTGATTTACGTTTATCGATGGCTTCTTGACGAAAACCACGCAAATGACTCAAATTAGTCTGCTTCTTTAGTTTCTTTATCTTTGTCTTTGGCTTTTTCAATGCAATAATTTTACTTCTCTGCTTTGAATTTGAATCTTTGTTTTCGTTTTTGTTACTTTTTTCGCTTTCAGCTCTTGCATCAATATCGATTTCAGCCTCATCTCCAATCGCCACATCATCCCAAAGCTCATAGTCATCGCTGTCGTTGTGAGCAAATGGAACATTTTGAAATTCCAAATCATGTTCATTGTCGTTCATATTCTCGTATCCATTTTGTTCATTATTATTAAAATCTACATTTTCGTTGTCTAATGGATCGACCTCATCATCATCACTATCATCGCTATCGTTTATACCCTTTTGCACATCAATCAATTTTTTGATTGAATTAGTTATCGGTGCATATTTTTCTCCCAACTTTCGGTCTCGACTCACTCGATCGCTGTGCAATTTTTGAAATTTTTTCGCAATGACTTTGCGAGTTTTCAAAAGCGATTTTAATTGCTTTGCATTTTCAAACATGATTTCCAGTTTCTTTTGGTTTGTACACCTCGTTCAAATACCAAATGACGACTGATTTATTTTTAAACCGATGTGTCTACATTTTATAGTTTTAAATAATCTGAGAATCCTTTTCGATATCGCCCTTTGCCTACATCACTGTCCAAATCGATGACAGCAAAACCATATTTCTCTCTCCAACACTCCAAACAGAACATTTTAAAATTATCAAATTTCATGTCACACGTAACACCCATATCGTTGTACACATGCTTCAAATTCATATCGTCTTGACGGAACAATATTAAGAGATTGCAATTATCTCGGATGAGATGTTTACTGACTCGCGTGTACGTTTGAGTCAAGTAGAAACAATCGATGCCTCGATGTCGACCCAAACAATAATAATTCTTGATGTTTTCTTGATTTTTGTCGCAGATGACGTCATCGAAAATAATTATGGAATTCATTTTGGCTTTGTTCGGTGCAATAACTTGATGTGATGACGTGAATGGATAAAATCCAATTTCTTCTATATTGGACAATATTTTCTTCAAGTATTGGTACTTTTCTTGTTCCAAAGATTTTGAATAAATGTAAACATTTTCGAATCTCAATCCATGCTCTGATTCAATTAGACTCAACAATAAATTTGTTTTACCACAATTCGATGGTCCGGCTATGATACAGCGAATTGAATTGGGTAAAAGAGCACTGTGTCGTTTCGTTTTTGCTCTTTTTGATGAAATGACATCGTCCATATTTCGAACAGAAATATCAATTGCTTGTTTCACGAAACGCATCCTGATCATGACTGACAATGAAAGTATTTAAACTCTTCAGTCATTCAATCACCAGAAGTTGACGTGAGCGCATCGTAGCTCATTGAATAATAATAATTGTTGCGATTGATCAGAATAAAAAAAAATAAAAAAAATCAATGAGAATGAAAGGAGTAAAAAAGAATAAAAAAGGAGGGAAACCAGTTCAGAAGAAGAAGAAGAAGACTGGTGGAAAAATTGTGAAGCCAAAGAAACGTACCATGAAACGTGGCAAAGGAATTATCGATAAAATTATTGATAAATTGCCGTTCGAACTGCATGTGCCGAACTATCAGTACTGCGGTCCAGGTACAAAACTGGACAAACGTTTAAAGCGAGGTGATCCAGGCATAAATCCTTTGGATGTTGCCTGCAAACAACACGATATTGCATATACAGACCATCCAAATTCAGACGATCGTTATTTGGCCGACAAAACTTTACAGAAAGAGGCTATGAAACGTGTGTTTTCAAAAGATGCAACATTTGGGGAACGAGCAACTGCATTAGGAGTCGCCGCTGCCATGAAAGCCAAGCGAACATTAACATCACGAAAGAAAATAGCTGGAAAAGGATTTACCACCACCACCACCAACAGTGATGGAAAATGTTGTAAAAAGAAACAGATTTCATTCCAAAAACTTGTTCAAGATGCAAAAATTGCAATCAAACGATCCAAACCCGAGAACATTGAATCGGCTATCAAAGTAGCTGTTGCTTCAGTCAAAAAGCAAAAACGAGGCAAAAAAGTAAAAAAACCCAGAACCATAAATTTACCTTCACGTTCGGGCGGTGTTTTGCCGCTTATTCCGATATTTGCTGGTCTGAGTGCTCTAGGTACAATTGCTGGTACAACAACGAGTGTCATAAGTGCATTGAATCGAGTTAAAGCGGCTGAGCGAATGTTACATGAAAATCAACGCCATAATCAAACAATGGAAGCAATTGCAATCGGAAACAAAAAGAGTGGAAGCGGTTTTTATTTGTCACCATCCAAAGCTGGCGATGGATTTTATTTATCTCCGGTTCCAAAAAACCATTAGATTCGCTACCTAAACGTCCGTTAACCAATTTTGATATCGAAAAACATGTTCCATTATTGAAAATCAAACATTTTCATGGTGTGCATATGCGTGACGATTTACCCAAAACAAAACCATGGAAAAACGAATGTATGGTTGTGAATCATGATTCAATTAAAAATGCTGGCACACACTGGACTTGTTTTATTAAATGCGAACAGAAGGCATTTTATTTTGATTCATTTGGTAAACTGCCACCTCCTTTAGAAATAATCATATACTTGGGTAGCGATTGTGAGATTTTTTACAATTCGAAACAATATCAACAATTTGATAGTGTTATATGCGGACATTTGTGTCTGAGATTTTTGTATGAATTTTATAAGGAATAAACATGAATGTGCAAGATTCGACATGAACGACAATAAAATAACGAAACATGAACAAATATTGAATGTGTATTTCTTTCTCTTTCTGTCATCGAAATGAAAAACTGGTGACTATCAATAGCAGGAGACATCAATGTTCAGTTGATTCAGAGCATTTGATTTTAATACACTTTACCAAAAATGGATAACCTTTGCATTTGTAAGGTTAAAGAAACTGCCGTGAATCGTTTGCATTCTTGTGAAAAGCAAGTTGTACATATTCGTTTAGTTGCAATATTCAGTTGCGATGATCGCCATTCCGAAGATTTTTGTGTAAATGTGTGCAATTCTGACTATATTCCGCCATTAGATAATGAAAATCAATTCATACATTTTACATATGAATCATTCCTTCGATTCATTCAGTGGATGAAGCATTTGCATGAGATGCTTTTGATGTCAAAGTTGACAAAATTAGAAATGTTAGTCAATTTCGATGATGAAGACAAGCAACGAAATATTTCGGTTGCTATCGATAGAAGTGAATCTGTTTTTGTTGTGCATTGTAACGGTCAAAAACTTCTTATTGATGAATTTGCAATTGAGGCCTTAATGACAGAGGTTTTGAACTTGCCTAAATTCGTTGATGAATGTTGTGATGTATACAAACAACGACGACGACGAAAACGAAAAATGGAACGTGAAATTCGATTGCTCAACGAATGATTTGCGAATTATTTTTAAACGGATTTTAGTCTTGCAAGAACTGTCATGTCATCAACAACGATTACATTGTCGGGCTCTAGCTCTACCCTGTCTACATATTTTCATCCTGAAATCGAGCTAAATGATCGTTTCAATTATTCATGCAGTTTATTGGATTTTCACACATACAACGTTGTTCCAAACGTACATGAGGGCAACAATAAATTTTATTACTCGGAAACGGCAAATAATTCGGCTTTTTATCCGATTATTATCCCTGTGGGAACTTATGAAGTCAGTGAAATATGTGAACATATTACGCGACAATTGATTGATAAAAATTTTGTTATGCGTGGCAACAAAAATACATTGAAGTGTGAAATAGAAACAGATTTGACAATTGATTTTACGCGTGAAGATTCAATTGGCTCATTGTTGGGATTCAGCAAAAAAATTCTTGAAAACAATCTCCTTTATGTGTCTGACAAACTAGTGAATATAAATCACAACTGCATGTGCCGAACTATCAGTACTGCGGTCCAGGTACAAAACTGGACAAACGTTTAAAGCGAGGTGATCCAGGCATAAATCCTTTGGATGTTGCCTGCAAACAACACGATATTGCATATACAGACCATCCAAATTCAGACGATCGTTATTTGGCCGACAAAACTTTACAGAAAGAGGCTATGAAACGTGTGTTTTCAAAAGATGCAACATTTGGGGAACGAGCAACTGCATTAGGAGTCGCCGCTGCCATGAAAGCCAAGCGAACATTAACATCACGAAAGAAAATAGCTGGAAAAGGATTTACCACCACCACCACCAACAGTGATGGAAAATGTTGTAAAAAGAAACAGATTTCATTCCAAAAACTTGTTCAAGATGCAAAAATTGCAATCAAACGATCCAAACCCGAGAACATTGAATCGGCTATCAAAGTAGCTGTTGCTTCAGTCAAAAAGCAAAAACGAGGCAAAAAAGTAAAAAAACCCAGAACCATAAATTTACCTTCACGTTCGGGCGGTGTTTTGCCGCTTATTCCGATATTTGCTGGTCTGAGTGCTCTAGGTACAATTGCTGGTACAACAACGAGTGTCATAAGTGCATTGAATCGAGTTAAAGCGGCTGAGCGAATGTTACATGAAAATCAACGCCATAATCAAACAATGGAAGCAATTGCAATCGGAAACAAAAAGAGTGGAAGCGGTTTTTATTTGTCACCATCCAAAGCTGGCGATGGATTTTATTTATCTCCGGTTCCAAAAAACCATTAGATTCGCTACCTAAACGTCCGTTAACCAATTTTGATATCGAAAAACATGTTCCATTATTGAAAATCAAACATTTTCATGGTGTGCATATGCGTGACGATTTACCCAAAACAAAACCATGGAAAAACGAATGTATGGTTGTGAATCATGATTCAATTAAAAATGCTGGCACACACTGGACTTGTTTTATTAAATGCGAACAGAAGGCATTTTATTTTGATTCATTTGGTAAACTGCCACCTCCTTTAGAAATAATCATATACTTGGGTAGCGATTGTGAGATTTTTTACAATTCGAAACAATATCAACAATTTGATAGTGTTATATGCGGACATTTGTGTCTGAGATTTTTGTATGAATTTTATAAGGAATAAACATGAATGTGCAAGATTCGACATGAACGACAATAAAATAACGAAACATGAACAAATATTGAATGTGTATTTCTTTCTCTTTCTGTCATCGAAATGAAAAACTGGTGACTATCAATAGCAGGAGACATCAATGTTCAGTTGATTCAGAGCATTTGATTTTAATACACTTTACCAAAAATGGATAACCTTTGCATTTGTAAGGTTAAAGAAACTGCCGTGAATCGTTTGCATTCTTGTGAAAAGCAAGTTGTACATATTCGTTTAGTTGCAATATTCAGTTGCGATGATCGCCATTCCGAAGATTTTTGTGTAAATGTGTGCAATTCTGACTATATTCCGCCATTAGATAATGAAAATCAATTCATACATTTTACATATGAATCATTCCTTCGATTCATTCAGTGGATGAAGCATTTGCATGAGATGCTTTTGATGTCAAAGTTGACAAAATTAGAAATGTTAGTCAATTTCGATGATGAAGACAAGCAACGAAATATTTCGGTTGCTATCGATAGAAGTGAATCTGTTTTTGTTGTGCATTGTAACGGTCAAAAACTTCTTATTGATGAATTTGCAATTGAGGCCTTAATGACAGAGGTTTTGAACTTGCCTAAATTCGTTGATGAATGTTGTGATGTATACAAACAACGACGACGACGAAAACGAAAAATGGAACGTGAAATTCGATTGCTCAACGAATGATTTGCGAATTATTTTTAAACGGATTTTAGTCTTGCAAGAACTGTCATGTCATCAACAACGATTACATTGTCGGGCTCTAGCTCTACCCTGTCTACATATTTTCATCCTGAAATCGAGCTAAATGATCGTTTCAATTATTCATGCAGTTTATTGGATTTTCACACATACAACGTTGTTCCAAACGTACATGAGGGCAACAATAAATTTTATTACTCGGAAACGGCAAATAATTCGGCTTTTTATCCGATTATTATCCCTGTGGGAACTTATGAAGTCAGTGAAATATGTGAACATATTACGCGACAATTGATTGATAAAAATTTTGTTATGCGTGGCAACAAAAATACATTGAAGTGTGAAATAGAAACAGATTTGACAATTGATTTTACGCGTGAAGATTCAATTGGCTCATTGTTGGGATTCAGCAAAAAAATTCTTGAAAACAATCTCCTTTATGTGTCTGACAAACTAGTGAATATAAATCACATAAATTGTATTCGAATTGAATGCGATTTGACAACTGGCTCATTTCACAACGGTAAGGGCACACACACAATCTACGAGTTTACACCGAAAGTGGCAGCAGGCTATAAAATAAGCGAACAACCAAGAAACTTGATTTACTTGCCTGTTGTCAAGCGAAGCATAAACACCGTTAATATTGATATCGTTGATCAAGACGGAAAGTTAATTGATTTTCGTGGTGAAATCATCACTTGTCGCATTCATATCAAACGAGACCAATAAACAAAATGTTGGTTTATAATGATAGTAGTAGTTATTATAACAACAGCAACAACAGCATCAGCAGCAAACCATATATAAAGCAGTCAACAGTCAAGTCAACCATCAGTCGTAGTCGGAAACCCCCAGGGTCAACATCTACTAAGAGAACCATTAATCAGAAAAATATCAAGTTTTTAAAAAGTCTTGGTTTTGCTGTTGTTACGAAGAAGAAAAAGAATTAAAATAAAAAATGGCTGCCAACATTCTTCAAATTAAGAGATCGGTTGGGATCGATGATGACATCATAGGGCAACAATATCACACCTATACACCATATTCAACAGCATTCAATGGCAGTGATGAAATGCGGATCACTATACAATCACAAGATTTGTATGTATTGCCTTCGGACAGTTATCTTCAAATTGAATTTACGACAGAGAAAAAAGATGGAGCCGAGTTTGCAGAGGGTGAAGCGTTTTTCACATACAATTTTGTTTCATTCATGTTCAGCGAAATGCGTTACGAGTTGAATGGTTTTGAAATTGATTGAAATAAAAAACCCGGTATTACCAGCAATAAGAAGTGTATGACTGCATGCAGAGAATCGGACAAAAAGTTGTATGAAATATTTATTTTGAACAGTCAAGAATCGATAAAATCGAAAACGTATTCGATGATTTTACCACTTCGATTTGTATTCGGTTTTTGTGATGATTTCAATAAAATCGTGTTGAACAGTAAACACGAATTGATTTTGGTGCGCAGCCGTTCAGATTTGAATGTATTTACAGCGCAAACCGATCTTGTAAAACTAACCATAAATAAAATTCATTGGAAAATTCCCCATATTACACTGAGTGATAAAGCGAAATTGTTTATGTTGAAAACAGTCAGCCATAATGACAGTTTATCGTTGGCATATCGTTCATGGGATTTATATGAATTACCGACCGTACCACAATCAACACGTCATAGTTGGTCTGTAAAGACAACAACTCAAGTGACCAAACCACGTTTTGTTGTTTTAGCATTTCAAACAAATCGAAATCAGGTTGCGTTATCAGATGCTTCACTATTCGATTCCTGCAACATTTCAAATGTTAAACTCTACATGAATAATGAGCGGTATCCGTACGATGATTGGAACTTGGATTTTTCTAAAAAAGATTATCATGAACTGTATCACGCATTCTCAAAAATTCAGCAATCGTATTATAATGATAATATGAACAACCCTTTAAGCGTGTCATATTCATCATTCAACCTACGCCCAATATTTGCGTTCGATTGTTCCAGAACCGATGAAAGTATAAAAAGTACGATGGTAGACGTTCGCATTGAAATCGAAGCCAATAAAAACATTCCGGATCTCACGTCAGCCTATTGCTTGATCATCCATGACAATTTAGTTCGTTATTCACCGTTCTCTGGTATAGTTCATCGTGACGTGTAAGCTGCATGAAAGACTAAGAAATCAAAATGAGTAAAGTGGATTTAGTAGATGAGTTGCATCGTAGTGCACGGAAAAATTTTACACGTAGAACAACTGTTATGCTAGGCATCAACGACACATTGCAAGCTGATTTAGTGGAAATGATACCTCACGCATCGGAAAATCGCAACATGAAATACATCCTAACCGTAATCAATATATTTTCAAAGAAAGCATACGCCCGAGCCCTAAAAAATAAATCAGGTTCCGAAGTAACTAAAGCAATGAAATCCATTTTGGATTCATTGAATCATCCGATAAAACATATTCACGTTGACAAGGGCAAAGAATTCTACAATGAACCGATGAAAAGAATGCTTCGTCAACAGAAAATCAATTTGTATTCAACGTTCAGCATCATGAAAGCATCAATAGTTGAGCGTTTCAATCGTACTCTTAAGAATAAAATGTGGAGACTGTTTAGTCTGCGTGGATCCTACAAATGGATTGATATTTTACCCACATTAATTACCGAATATAACGACACAAAACATCGAACCATTAAAATGAAACCGAACGAGGTCAATGCACGAAATGAGCAACGCATTCTGGATTGCGTTTACAATCGTAAATTTATTGTTCCTGCAAAATCAAAACCCAAATTCGAAATTGGTGATTTGGTCCGGATAAGCAAATACAAACATTTATTTGAAAAGGGATACACCCCCAATTGGACTATGGAAGTATTTCGTATCACGAAGGTTCAGAGCACATTTCCGTACACATATATCATCCAGGATTTAAAAGACGATGATGTTGAAGGATGCTTTTATGAAGAAGAATTACAATCCACAAAATATCCAGATTTATATTTAGTTGAGAAGATTATTCGCAGAAAGGGAAATAAGTTTTTAGTTAAATGGTTAGGTTTTGATAGTAGCGAAAATTCTTGGATCCACAAAAGTGATTTGTTGTAAACCGAATAAAAAAATAAAAAAAAAGTCGAATTATTTGTTCTTATTAAACCACAAAAATACTTTTCGTTTTATTCACTGCAATTTCTTTTCAAAATGTCAATTCATTTCATTCAGCCGAAAAATAGTCAACTCATCATCGGAATTTCTTCGAGAGTACACATATATGATATTTAAAGAGGTTTTATAACTCAGAACTGAACTACGAAAAGTATTGTTGTTTTTTATTTTTTTCTCTTTTGGATGATATTTTTCCAAATGCAAATTTTTTTCAAAGCTGATGAAAAGGAACCGGGAAAAAATTTCTTCTCTCCATTTGTTGCATATCAAACTTCCAATGTAGTGCTGCGCCAGAACTCTCATTGTAACGTGCGCCAGATCTCTCATTATAACGTGCGCCAGATCTCTCATTGTAACGTGCGCCAGAACTCTCATTGTAACGTGCGCCAGAATTCCCATTGCCTTAACTAC
>AEGA01015635.1:0-11075 GCA_000149185.1 Mayetiola destructor
GAAAAACAAACAATCGAAAGCCGGTTGGTTCATTTGATGACTTTGCACAATTGACATTTTGATCGTTGTTTTCTGAACTGGTTAAGGACAGTGGCCCAGAATGTATAAACAAACTCTTAGTATAGCTGACTGATGATAACAGTTCGTTTGGTTGAATATCGTGAATGAACTGATGGAACGTTCCAAAAGATATCTGCTCGTTTACATTTTTTCATGCTTCGAAGATTTTGACTGTATGAGCCGTCGGTTACAAATCCAAATCGTAAAATATTTTATGAATGTTTTCAAAAGTCGAGCAGTTCATTCGAATGGTTTGCATAAATACAGTGGTGATGAGCATACCTTTTTACAAGTTTCAGTATACCGACTGTTATTGCGGTCAATGGTAATCAAAATATTTTAAAGAAAATTCTGCAAATTATCATTTCATTACTTCAGTTATATTTGAGAATTGAAAAAATAAAATTCTAATGTACGTTCCTACTGATCAATGGCTTTATGGATGGATGTTTTGATTATTTTTCAACAATAATATATTTTGTAGACATTCATCGCTAATTCGAGTGCGTTTTGCCGTCAAAATAATTGGAAGTGCAGAAAAAGTACGCTCGACTGATGATTGAGTTGGTGGGATTGCGAAAATTGCTTGACTCAGTTCATATAGATCTGGCATTTCAGTTTTGTGTTTTTCCCAATATTCAAGTGGTGAAACTTGCATTGATGATTCGCGTTTCCCGTCAAAGCTTCGAATAGCATTATCGACATCATCAACATTTATTTGGTCGAATCGTTCCGTTTCATTTGAGAATGAATTTAAATATTCCATCATATCATTGAAAGAATCTGAATCATCATTATTCACGACACTATTGGTTTGCGGTTGAATTTCGACCTCTTTGATTATTTGATATTTAATGTAGATGTTTTTCAATAAAGTGCAAGCCAATCTTTTTTCTCCGACTGACAAAACTCGTTGATACCGCGGGTCGAGATAAACGGCAGCAGCCAAAACAGGGTTTTGCAGCAGTGAAACTTTATATTTTTCCATTTCATTCAAAATCAAATGTTTTAATGGGTGATCTCTTTTTTCCATGTTGAGACGAATGGATATCCAATAGCCAAAAAAGTCAGAAAGGGTGCAGTTTACTGCTTGCAATTTTTGTCCGTATTTGAAGAACGGCCTTAGAACAGCTGACAATCGTTCAACCTCAATCCATTCATTTTCATCCAACAAACAATGTTTGATTTTCTTATCTTGATGCAGTTCATCGCAAAATGTTTTTAATTCAAGCAAATTTTGAATCTGTTAAATAAAAGATCGGAATACATTTAGAATTTGTAAATTGTCAATCGATATGAACTCCTATTACCATAATATATGTTGAATTCCAGCGTGTTGAAACGTCGACGGTTGCCGATTTCAAGTTCCTTGAGAGTAACATTTCTCTGAACGTTGGTGTTCTCAGTTTCATTGATAGATTACGACATTTTTCAATCAGTTTTCCTGATTCTTCGCATTGAGCAATTGCTTTTGTAACGATAAGATGAAAGCAATGTGCAGCACATGACACCCCTTGGATCAAGTCGGTATAAATAAAATCATTGAACTGATGTCTAACACTGTTGAGTAAATCTTCGTAATATGTTTCATCAAAGATATCATCATCTATTTCTCCATCATCATCACTCTCGCTAACTGTTTCTGCCGTTTCAACAACAGTTTCATTCAGAAGTTCTTTCTCTTTCTGGTATGCTGAATCGAGTAAAGCAACTGATTTAATCATATTCTTACCATTATCTGTGGTGACGGAAATTATATTGCTTAAAGGAATTCCAAAATCAGAAAGATTCTTTTTGATAACGTTGACAATATTGATCGCAGTTTGGGTACAGTGAAGCATGTGCATTCCAATTGTTCGAACAATGACTTTTCCATCACTCACGTAAGCAATGTTCACACCTAAGACTGATCTATTGTAGCGAGAAGCAATGTCAATCATCAAACAAATCAATTTGCCTCGGATTCCACTTTTGATAGTTTTTCTTATTTGCTTTGCATATTCTTCGATATAATCTTTAACATTTTATCTGTTTATCACTAATTCGATTCCTTTGAGTGCCAGTGCAATTTTATAGGGACGCAAAATGGTTTGAAAGGCTGGATATTCAACAAAGCGAAGCGGCAATGCATGTTTCGTTATCAAATCTACGGAAGCTTTCAAAATTTGATTTGGATCCACTTTTACACGAAGTTCGATCAAATTCTCAGGTAATTTTTTTACTTAGTTTCTCAACTTTTGACTTGTCAATAGTATCATAAATGTCTCTATGATTTCTTTTGAGATGTCGGATTGCGCACGGAGCATCGCTTAGGACCGATTTACAACTGGTGATTTTACAATGAAACTTGAATCTTTCGTTTTCGAATAACTTTTTTTCAAAACAATCGATGTAATGATGAATATTTAACTCTTCAATGTCAGATGATTCCATTTTCGGGTGCACTATTGTGATTCAAAGTATACTTTGCACTTGTTGACAGTTGATCATTTTTGGCGCAACTTGTAAAATCATCTCAACAAATATAAACTTACTTATAGCGCAGCAGAGAATGTGTATCAGAAAGAGAAAAAAAATGTATTTATCCTACGCAATAATTCACGCACTGACAGCGCCAAGATAAATCACATTGACGTTGGTGAATTTCTCAGTCATTTGAACTGCAACTGTAATACTGCACAGTAGTACGATGTTTCTACTCATTTTGTTGAAAAATCAAAAAGTCAAGTTATTGGTCCCATTGAAATGGATCCAAAATTTGAAAATTAAAGAGTTATTGAATTATGGTGTTTACTACCAGAGAAAGATTGAATACACAGTTTTTTATTCACCAACAATCTCGGATGAACCTGATTTTACATTGGACTTACAGCCAGTTTTCAAGAAAAATCGTATTGGTTGCTACCGAGCAACCATTTTGAAGCCATTTGGTAAATTTCTATTCAATTATTATTATTCATTGCTATAAACTCTTCTAGTATATTCAGTTAAATAAGTTAAAATTGTTTAACAGCTTCATTTGAAGAAGGCATGAAACACATTGTGATAGCAAACGGTGATGAAAACATGGCATTGGATGATTCGGATGTTGAGTATATCCAGAATGTTCTGGATGAAAGTAGCGACGAAGACGATTTTATGGCAGGACAAATCATTCCACGGCCCATTACACGAAATGAATAAAACAATATCTAATTTCACTGAACTTTTTGTTTTTCCATTTATTATTCATCGATAATAAAGAAAACCTGAAACTTAAATTTTTGATCGTATTTTCTACTTGTCAAATGATTGTTGATTTGAACTGAATATTTTTTGTTGGTGATGACGGAAAATTTAAAAATAAAAACGAAAGGTTTATTCATGTAGAAACTATGTCTACTCAGGAATCGTCAGTTGAACGTTTTTTGTTGTACTTCTGAACGTAGTCAGCGAATCGAGTAAGCCGATCAGCATTGTTCTTCACACGAAGCATGTAGGATTCTGAAATTCAAAGCAATAAACTAAATAGATTCGCCAAATTCCTAAGAAATTTTTCTGTTACCTCGAACAAATCTCATTTGAATGTTGGACATCACAGTAGTGGGTCGTTTTTTTGTAATTGCAGCACACAATAAATCAATGAACTTTCGGTCGTACAAATTTGAACTGAATGGCATTGTATCATTCCACGACTGCAGCAAACTCACCATACCAACTTTCAAAATCACGTTCGGTGAATCGAAGTGAAAGACATTGTCTGCCTAAATATGAGATAATAATTTGGAAGATAGAATTTCGAATTCCAAATGATACAAATCAAAATTAATTGTACTCACGAATGTACATTCACCAGGAAAATGAAAATGCATTGCATTGTGTAGTGCAACCGGATCATTGTAGATATTTTCTTGGTCAACAATGCGCGTGGATTTACTGTTTTTTCCAAGCCCCTCATCCGATGTTGATTGCATCTCGTTCAGTTCTTTTCGTAAGCTTGTCGTATTTGTAATGTTTAACAAATTAGGATCGCCAAGACGCCGAATATTTGAGCCTGAGAATTCATCGTCACACGATGGTTCATTTAGCGATTGTGACGTCGTAATGGGATTCAATGGATCGAATTCGAATTCCCGATTGAATTCGATTTTGGATGTGTATGGGATTGGTACTTTTGCATCAGGTGGGATGAATTCGAATTCGGACGAATAATCAACATCTATCTCCGTGTGTGAGTCGACACTTTTTGGATTATTAACTGGTTGAGTGTTCGATTCGTTTGAACCCAAATTGCTTAAATCCTCACTCTCACCAGAAAAATTTAAACGAATTGGATTTTCGCAATCTTCGTCTCGACTGGCTAACTGATAGCAGTCATTCTTCGTGGGAGACTGACCAGTTTCAGAGAATTGTTTGAGCTCACTTTGACCAGCTTCGTCTTCGTGTATTACACTTAATCTGATATTGTTTGGTATATCCAAGCTTATTTGAGCTTCAAGCGTTGAAACTGAATCATTGGGAGAGAATTCGTTCTCTTCTTCACTACTTTCGTCCAGTAAATCTTGAAAATCTTCAACATCTGATTCTGTCAAATCAAAAAAGAGACCATTCATATCTTGCAACTGTTGTCGGATTTTTTGGCGCTCAGTTATTTTTGATTCTGATTCTGTTTGGTCGTCCATGTCAATATACCCACAATCATCGTGTACACCGATTTGATTCTTTTTATTTTTAGATTCAGCCGCTTTTATTTTCTTTTCGGTGTACGCTCTTGGCAGAACACATCGATGCGATTCCGCAATTTCTTCGGCACGCTTTCTCTTATCTGTAAAGAAAATTGAGGTTAGAAATATCGGGTACCATTCATTGTCTTTTTATTTGATTACCTTCGAATTTGAAAATACGACCATTGTAACAGGCTGGCTCAGCGCTAAATCGATCCAAAATTGGTAATGAAAAATCGGCCTGTTTTTTCAGATCAGAGCAATAAAAAACCACTGTGGATTTAGATTGATTAACACCATCGTCTGCACATTCTAACAAATTTAATTCTTTTATCCATTTCTCCGGTGCAGCAATGACTTTTACTGGACTCGTTTCTAATCCAATAATACCGTATAAAACTTTTTCTGTGTCTTCCGTGTTTTCTCTGTTTTCCATGTTTTTTTTTAAATCGATTTCAAGAGAAGTTTCAAATTGATTTTGAACTGAACAGAGGACAACTGATTAAGATGAGAATTGATTTTGATGAGAACTGTCAAGTGTGCGTTGAATTATTCAAAACTGAACTGACTGAATGAAGTTATCTGCAAACGACTGTTTGACATGCAAATGCCGGACAATGGACAATTGGCATGGCAAAGCCAATACATGCAAATCGAACATCAACACTGCAGTGAACTAAATAAGGCATTCATTAAATTAAAAACCTAACAAACCGGAATATTATAGGCTGAAACCAGCTATACTTGCGTTTATTCAGGTTCAGTTGGATGTTTACAGTTGACACAAAGCCCCTCCGCAATCACCATAACGCACAGTTTTCGCCAAAACCATTATTGCATGTAAAACGAAGAAAAAATACGTTAATTAGCTTGATTCATGAGAGAGAGCAAGAGAAGGAGAAGAAAAATATTAAATTTTAATGACATGAGTGTTTCATGTGTATCAGTTTTTGTTTACAAAAAAAATTAAATGAGATTTAAGCATTTTATTTTAAGAGCATTTTATTCGAGCTCGAATTGATTCGGGTTTTGAGAATTCTTTTTTTTAATAATCCTATTTTTCTTATTTCATTTTTTTACTAATCCTTTCATATTTGGTTCCAGAAGCATTTCTGGCAGATTCGGATTATTGAATTGTATGTCAAGACTATCGAGCTCGTCTTAATTTTGGTTTTATACGTGTTTGAGATTTCTAATAATCGTAAATTAATCGAGCTCGTATTATTAAATCAATTTCTTATTATTAAATCAATGTTTCTTCTGTTGTGTCCCAGAAGAATTCATTGTCGAGCGTATATTGAGCTGTGCTGCGTTTTGATGGGTTTAATGTTAACATTTGTTTCGCTAATTGAATCAGTTCCGGATGTTCGGCTAAGATATTCTCGAGTCGGTAGCCGACTATTTGTTGGTATTTCGGATAGATTTTGTAGAATTCCGGCCTGTTGTCAAAAAATTAAAATGAAAAGACGATTATACAGTGCAACAAAACTCGCTGAATAAAGGTACAAAAGTGACACAAAAATTGAACAAAACTTTCTGACGCTGGCAAAAGGCAAAAACACCACACAATCAAATTGTAATTGAATTTCCAAACGAATGTATAATGAGAGAAAATCAACGATGGGCAAAATGTAATAATTATCAAAATGAAGTAAAAGATGATGGAAAATATTTCTCACCATTCTTGTTTTCCTGGTGTTCCGAGCATGAGAAAGATGTATTTAAGCTGTTCTTCCCACGTTCGTTTGTGGAAGCCAAAAATGGATACTCTGAAAATTATTATATAAATATTATAAATAATTGAAATACATAAATACATACGAGTTCGAACGTACCCTGTGGCCATTTCAACAAGGCAGCAACCCGCGCTCCAAACATCTACCGCACAATCATAATCATATGCTTCAAATAGCATTTCCGGTGACATATAAGCTTTCGTACCACAGCCGGTATATCGGTGTTTCCAAGCAGGGTTTTTTTTAGGAGGGATATTGCGAGGCCGAAATCGCATATTTTAAGCTTACCATTGGGAAACAACAATATATTAGACGGCTTTATATCGCGGTGTACAATATTTTTCATATGGATGTACGCAAGACCTCTCAATATCATCTGAATGGCGCCCATAATTTGCCCATTAGTCAACGCAAATTCAACGTCCTCATGAATGTATGATGAGAAATCTTTTGTTGCGATATCAAAGGCAAGGAAAACATAAATCGAGCTCGAAGAAGACACATTGTCGATAAAGGCACCCAATAATTTCACAATGTTGTCGTGTTCGCAGTTTTTCAGGATGCTTATTTCTGACGCGATACCATTTAGGTTTAGTGTTAGTTTTTTGAGAGGCGCTTTAATTCGTTTTACCGCTATTATCTTCTTTGACTCAATGCACTCTGCTTTTAGTACCGTACCAAACTGACCGGAGGTGGGAGCGAGCAGGCGGGGAGCGCGCTCGGAACGAGCAGCGCTCAAAATTTTCAATTTGGAGCAGCAGCATCCTTATTAGAAATTCAAATTTTCGAGCAGCAGCAGCGTGCTGTATACTTCCGGTCGAGCCGCTTTCGAGCGGCGCTTCAAAATGTTCAAAATGTATGGCAAAAACGATTTGCACTAACGAGCGGAGTAAGCAGATTTCGAGCGACTCGGAGCGAAACGACTCGAGTCGCTCGGCAGAAAAGCCGCTCGAGTCGCTTCGCTCGGTTTGAGTCGCTCGGAATTCGAATTTTTTTTTGATTTGGAGCGGAGTGAGCAGCGAAGCGGCCACTGTCGAGCTGGCTGAGCAGCAGCGAGGAGGATTGAAAAAACCCTGAGCAAGCAGCGGCCAAAAATTGCCTCGCTCCCACCTCCGTACTGATGATATTCAATCGGATCGAATATCAAGTTGCTGCACGACAAGTATTGCAGAGCAAATTGAAGCGAGCAGCCACAATATAAACAGCATTTCTTTAAAAACTAAAACAAAAGAATCAAGCCAAACGAATCCACCGTGTGTTTCTAAATAGAGCGAAAAGAGTGTCGTTCAAATTGACTCGACTGTTCGCTCAATAAGCAATGAATCGACATCGACATTGTCATCAACATCAAGTCGAGTATATGGACTTGACCATGAAGAAAAATTTGTTTGCGTAGAATGCAGTAAAGCCATTCAACATCTGCTGCCAAAAGCAGATGTCTCAAGATCCACAAAATCAAGAGAAATGAAATCGATCTGTTTCGGTGCGACCACTGCCCGAAAACTTTTGTTAGACGCGATTGCCTAAAAAAACATATGCGAACACACTCACACTGCCGTATTGATAAAAAAACATCGAAAGTTTCCAAAAAAATTTAACTGACATGAATAATAGAAATTATTTATCATCAAACTGCGACACCGATTTTCATTCTCCGAAAATTCCCGATGAGCGTGAGAGGGGTGAATTAAAATCAGTGGATAGATTTTTATTTTCATACCTTCGATAAAAAGCTAGTAACGGCGGCAGCATAATACTCGGGTGGATTCCCCCTTTCACACCCATTCGGAATTTTCGGGGGGTGAAAAAAAATTTTAAATTTGTAGCAGTGTTAGCAATATTTACCGAGCCACTTCCAAGTTTGGCATCTTCGTTAAGAAATCTGATGATTGTTGATACTTCTGGATATGTGAAAATATCAGCTGGGGTAACCATTTCAAGACTGCTTATTTGAGTTTTAGATGTCTCTGTTTCCAGTAGTGTTGAGGTTACTACTTTCAGCAATGTTGTTGCTGGATACAGTGTCGATTGTGTGTCTGCAGCAGTGGAGCCCTTTATTGTTTCGAGCTCGTTTATTTGACCGAATTTAGTTTTAGCGAACAGCATCGATGTTAGCTCTGCATTCACAGCAGTGATGTCTTTAATCGTTTCGAGCTCGCTTTTTTTATCATCGTCGCTTCGTGGATGAACTGATGACCCTTCGTCCTCACGATTGAGGCTAACCAATCGTTTGGCTACAACATAGTACAGGGTTTTATTTTCAATTTTATCTGTATATACGTTTTTTGCGAACGGAGTGGCCAAAATCAAATTTCGGAATGATTCATATCCATTTTTCGTTTTTTTATGAAATCACAACGATAAGTGTGTCGCGATAGTTCCAGATTCGTTTGTTGAATTGGCAGGAGTATTGCAGTAATTTGGCAATTTGAAAAAAAATTGTCAAACAGCTCAACCATTTCTGATGGAATTGGTTGATCTAATATGTCTACTCCAAATATGTAGCATTTCATGCGACAGTGTGGTTCATGTAATACTTCTTCATCATTAATGCTTCGCAAATCATATTTATTTCGGATGAAGTCAAGTGTTTTCGAAGAGTCTACCAATTGCAGCACGGCTTTGTTTGTAGTATCATCAAAAAACTTGATAGTAGCTCGGTGCCACACATCTGCATATTTGACTAGGAACAATTTTTTGGTTGGTAATTCGAGTTGTGTTCCTGAACTGGCTGCCTCATTTATTTTCATTTGAAATTCTTCGCGGTTTATGATAAACTTCAACCGATCAATAATAATCGCGCTCGGCTTATCGCGGAGCCAATGGACGGCTTTAGCCTCCATTTCTAAAACTTCTGATTCCATCTGTAATTTGTTTAATTGAAAAAATATAAAAGAAATTATATTTAAAATGCGAGCTCGGAATTCTATATTCATGAACACAAAAGAATGTGCGATATAAACACCACAGTTTGTTTCAATCAATGGCCCAAACTAAAATCAATAAATAATTAATCATGTGCTTTGTGTTTCGATTGGGAGACATTAACATGTACAAAACAACGTTTACATATACTTTTCGCTGCTGCAAACTTGATGTGAATTGATTTATAGAGTGAATGAGCGAATGTGTTGATATTTGATTTAATTGGAGGGGCTCAATACTCAATATGATTATTGTCGTTATGAATCTCTCAATTTGAAAGAAATTACTTGAATCGACTTGACTTGATTCGGTTTCTTCGCTTCTCTTTTTCTTTTGAATTCAGCAAATCAAACGCGCAAACACAACAAATTTATTATGAAAAACGAATATTTTTCATTGATGCCCTTAAAAAGCGTAACGCAATTTGTTGAATCAACACGATAATTTATTCAGATAAAAATCACATTCTTCTTTTTTGTTAAGTGACGCGTTTGATTCGAAAATGAGGAATGAAATCAAAATGATAAAATAAATAAAACAAAACGAAACAAAATGAAATGAAACCGATTTGAATGAAACTTAAATGCGAACGAAATCCGTTTTTGTGTTGAAATGTATCACTCTATTCGTGTATATCATTCAAGAGAATTAAAATGGAATGAGAAGAGAGAAGAAAATAATACAAAGTGCCGAACCCAAAGAATGAAAACAAAACAAAAGTCATCGATATCCATGAAAAGTATTGATGTTGAAACTGTTTTCATCAAGAATGTAAATAATAAAATGATGTTGTTGACAACAACTTGTTGTGTGTATTTCAACAGGATTTTTTCATTTTGATTCTTTTTTTCCGACAATTGAACATGGAATTACAAAAGGATTGAAAAATCGGGCAAACCAAATTCACAATAATACGCAAAATTTGTTTTTGTCTGTATTCAATCGTGTGGTAGATTCTTTTCGTTTGAGAAAATGTTTCGGATATTTATACATCTTTTTCTGTTGCTTTCATTATTAACATTTTCGTCGAGCTCGTGCAAGAATTTTACCGGTTTGAAATGTGAATGAGGCGAGTTATGAAAATTTTGTTCCTTTAAATAATAAAAATTAAAAAAAAAACCTTTGCTTCCAAGATATTGATGTCAATATCGATGTTGGGATGTATTTTTGTCCATATATTAAATTTGTCTCACACTTTTACAGGCTAAATGTTAAATGGAAATAAATTTTTTGTGTTCTATTTTGTTTTTATTTTTTCATTCACGTTATGAGCAAAAAGGAACTTTAATTTTATAAAAGCTGAGTCCGATTTCTTGTATTAAATTTGTAACGAACGAAACAAAAAAATCTATTTCTTTCTTTTTATCACACGATTCTGAACGATTCGTTTATTCTTGAATAAATTAAAAAATAATACTTATTAATATTTGTTTTCCGAGCTCGAGATTTTTCCTAACAATGGAGGCTATCGAACAAACGGCAAAAGTATGTTTTTAGTTCAGTTGATCTGTTTGACAGCTGTAAATGTCAAATCAAAAATGAATGGAGCACACACAGCGCAGCGTTTACGTTAAGTAAGCCTTACTTGACCAGTAAAACGCACCCTTACTACTCAAAACGTAAAAATTTTAGTACTAAATTTCTTGTCTCT
>GL502311.1:0-11253 GCA_000149185.1 Mayetiola destructor
CACTCATTCCCTCGTTCGCTTGATTGTATATTACACCTCTCTCTCTGTTTCTCTCTCTCTCTCACACACACTCATTCGTTCGTTCAAGTGCATACGAATGTATAGTGAACATGAATGCAACTCCTTATCACACCCACGAACAAAAGAAACTCCACAGAAACGAAGAAATATTGTTCTCTCTCTCTATCTCTCTCTCTTTCTCATATTGGTATGTGAGGTATGAGCATATGATTTCTCATAATTTTTAAAGAAAAAGATTTTTTTCATTGCGGGAATCGAACCCGGACCTCGGTGTATGCAAAGCATACACACTAACCACTGGGCTACGATTCATAATATCATATAACTGCACTCAATGCAATCATATACCTTCACTGAACTGTTGTGTATATGAAATATATGGGAAGCACAGCTGTTGATGCTGATCAATGAGCTGTTACCTCTCTCTCTCTCTCTCACTCACTCATTTGATTACTCATACATTCATACATTCACTCACTAGACCATTCGAACATGCGAAAGAAGACAAACGCACACAAAATCGGTTTTTCGTGACTATAAACCAATTTCATCGAACACAGTTTAAGATCACAAAACAGGTTGCTTTCTGTTCACTTTTCTATCTTATTATATGAAGTAGAGAGACAGAGAAAAAATCAGCGACATGCACAAACATGATTTTTACATGTCACTTTTGCTTCATTTATGAGAATGGTTTGTTTATTTCACGCTCGATCACACTCATATGACTTTCAAAATATACAATTTCATTTTTACTATACAATTCCGTTTGCGTGTATCCACCATATAACAATAAGTTGGGTTGACAACATTTGTTCCTGCCGCGTCGTCCCTCTATTCATTTCAGCGGTTTATCTCATTCGTTTCAAAGAAAAAGTAAAACGGAGAGAGAGACAATGGGTCAACGTCTCTGCTTGCAATGTATTTTTCATAGAGCAACAGCTCTGTGTGCTGAATGGGAAGAGTGAGAATGAAAAAGTATACATGGAAAAGTATTGTATCTAATGTTATGTGACTGTAAGCAATCTGAAAAGCAGTTGAAGAAAGCAAAAAGGTGGCATTGCTTTAGCAATGCTTTTCAGACGGCTCGATATACTATATTTTTTTAACATAGGAGAGAAGGAGATGCATTGCTACGATATGTGATGTAAACAATGAAGCTTTCGTCCGTCATAGTTTGTACACATTAGAAAAAATGCGTTTTGCAAAAAAAAATTTTCAGCTTTTAGCATGCGTTTTGTTTTGCGATCGTTTAACAATAGAAATAATTGATCGATTTAGATGAAATTTTAGTATGTTGATTCGAAAGCATTGAAATTCAATGTTCAACAAACAAAATCTACAATTTCAATTTTCATCGCATTGAAATTCAAGTTTGAAAAAGCAAAATTTACCTATATTTCACACACATTTTCCTTTTTAATATTAACTGATCTCTGATCATAATCATAATAATTTGTGATCTGTGCTTTTTCGCTGTCATTGCGTCTGTTTACATTTTTCTATTTTCGTCAATTTGTATAATTTCACGTAAGAATGTTCGATTTGGTGTTCAATTTAATGAAAAAAGCTCGATTTCGTGAAAATAATTCGATTTTAGGTTCGATTTCATGCAAATAGTTCGATTTTAGATTCGATTTCATGAAAATAGTTCGATTTTGGGTTCAATTTCATCCAAATGGTTCGATTTGTGGTTTGATTTCATACAAATAGTTCGATTTTGGGTTCAATCTCATGCAAATAGTTCGATTTTAGGTTCGATTTCATGCAAATAGTTCGATTTTAGGTTCGATTTCATGCAAGTAGTTCGATTTTAGGTTCAATATCATCCAAATGGTTCGATTTGTGGTTAGATTTCATAAAAATAGTTCGATTTTGGGGGTTCAATCTCATCCAAATGGTTCGATTTGAGGTTCGATTTCATGAAAATAGTTCGAATGAAGGTTCGATTATATTTAAATAACAAACATATAGTTATACAAGTTAGTAGAAGTTGAACGTTCAAGCAGTAAAGTTATTTTATAGCTACATCATGCGTTTGAATACAGTGCAAAAGGCTGAAATTTTAGCTAAATTGAATGGCGGAGTGAATGGTAATCATTTAGCAAAAGAATATGGTGTTGCTAAATCAACAATTTCATTATTAAAAAAGCGCAAATATGATGAAATGCTGCAGCCCAGCAAAAGAAGTAGAACTTTTAATAAACCATCGAGTACGAGCGAGAGTGATAATGAATCAAATCAATCAAACAATTCATCTAAAGAGGATGAGATTGATGATGAAGTCGATGATAATATTGATGGTGATGAGAGAGTTGAAGAAAATTCACATGCATTGCCAATGTTTCGTCAATTCAAACTCTACAAACCATCGACTGAAATGGATGAGAATGAACATGATGACGATGATGCCGCTGACGAGTATGATGATGACGAGAGCGAAGAAGATGAAGAAGATTTGAATGAAATATGCAGAAAATTGCGACGTGTATGCGACAGTTTGTATGTTCCGACTCAATCATTACGTGAAATGTTTAAACTATTTTCTAAATTACGGAATGGCGGCTACATTAAGTAATCCGAGTAAATTATACTATTGTGCAGCGTTCATCATTTATTTATTAACTCTATGAATAAACTAAAAGTTTTTAGTTATTCAACTACATTTGATGAGATGTGTAGTATACAATCGAGGTGATGATTGCGCTAACGATTAAAGATCAACAAAGAGAAAAAATGTTTACTGAAAATTTTAAAAATCATGGAAACAATGATAAATAAAACAAACATGATAATTTTTTGACAAAAAAAAACAAGTCTTTTTTTTTACTTCACTTTTATACATATTTATGTGTATTTATTATAATATATAAAGCTACCAATTCAATCATGTAAAAAGAGTTCAATTTGAAAGGTTCGATTAGATTCGCACTCTTTTCTATTTTTTATTCAAAATTGTAAGGAAATTTTCGTAAATTCAACTAAAATAATGTTACTGAAAATCAATGCAAAATGTACTATTTTTGTACCATTTTTTGCTATATTTGCTTCAAATTATATGGAAATTTACATTTTCATTGATCGATATATTTTCTCAAATTCACCAATTTCATGGTGACCCCAAGCTAGTGTATCGATACCATTCGAACGAATAAGGTAACGCTTATCATCGAACGGATTTAAGGCAATTTTTTTCTGTTTAATTGTGAATATTTGATGTGATTTCGAGCGAAGGTTATGCTGCTCACGTAAAATATTACAATTTTTCTCGATACAGTCAACATAATCACTAAATGCAATTTTACGTTTCACTATATTCTTTTTGATACCTTTAGACTTTTTAATAACTTTAGATTTTTTATCGATGTTACAATTCTTTTCGATGCAGTCAACATAGTCACTATCTGTTATAACGCGAGGTGCGACAGCTCTTTCTGGACATTCGCATTTTTCCATTTTAGTTGTAAGCGGTAGTACAGCGTAGCATTTTGCACGTAAACCAACAAATTCTGCTAAAATCTCCCCGTTTAATTCGTCTTTGAAAAGACCAGGCACTTTTTTATTCCTTCGAGGTATTTGGAAAACATTGTTTTCCGGATAATCGCTTGTATCGTAGCGATTCAAGTGTTGCTTCATGTCATTGTAGAAATCATCCGTTTGAATGGAAAGTATGAAAGAGTCGGTGTCTGTATAGGCAACCGTACAATTTTTTCCATATTTAGGTTTTAAAAAGTCGTACAGAAAACTGTACATCGTTATTTTCGATATGTCTAAGATGGACATACCGATAATTATTGGTTTATTCATTTTAATATGTGTTTTTTGTAACTCAATTACTGCTAAATCTTCATCGAGAATTTTACATTTCTTGAAATTTGCTCGAGCAATTAACATACCTGCACCACATCGCCCACCCCACTTGTTGACAAGTTTGATATCTGCACGTAAACGCAAATTCTCCATCGTTTTACCAAAGACGGAGTTTATCATATATTTAAAAAATGATTTTTCAAAGTCGTTGGTAGCTTGCGTACGTAGCTGTGTGTTAATATCGACGTAGGGCTTTAACCAGCAACTTTGTTCGAATTGAAGTAATCGATGTACTTTTTTTAATACTAGACCGTGTTGTAATGCTAATTTGAGCATGCGATAATGAATGATATAATTTTCTTTATCATATAGCGTTAACAATAATTTATCGATTTTATTTGATTTTATGCCGATAATATCGAAAACTTCTTGCGGAAGCGTTCGCTTTTCAGGACAAAATGGAAAATCATTATGTGTAGCATGTAAATTTTTTGGATATTGTAGATCCACCTCAAATATATAGCCATATTCCGAATCGTCAGCTAATTTAGCTATTTCATCTGCATTCGAAAAAGATGTTTTTACAATGTTGTCATCAATCCATTTGAAATCTCTCAGCGGTAATGGTTGCGACATTGCATGTCCATACAGATTATTTGCTATCAACGTGGATGAAAAAAAAACAAAATTAGATTCTAAAATATTATGAAATTGATTAAAGATAGTGGATGATTGAACGAAATTTACCATCTAAATACATTAAATAATCTGACGGTTTCTCATCATTGTATGCATCTCCCATGTATTTATTGTTGGCTTTGACTTGACGTTTACTGCACTGACTTATGCCACCGCGAATTCCACGTTCGATGAACAGCAACATTTCTACATCAGATAACAGTTCAATTTTCACTCCGGTATATTTGAGCATGGCATCCCAAGAAAGACCTGGAGCTGTATAGTAGTTTGCCGGATCCAAACTGTAAATTATATGGCATGTATTTCGAAAATTTTCAAATACGTCGGCCAACAGTAGCACATCTGTCTTTAGATACAGTTCTGAATAGTCTCCGAGCGTTTTACAATTGAATTTCTGCCAGATATCGTGAGAAAATTGGTAATCGTCATCCGATATTCCTTCTCCACTAAGTTTGCTGTAAAAATCTGCTTTTGATGGTAGATTTGTCTCTTTCAGCTGCTCCATACCGCTCACATATTCATAAGGAAAAACTCCTTTACGTTCAAGCATAGCGATTTGTTCTGGTGTGTAGCCATTTTTCTCACATTCATTATACAATATTTGTTTTTTATCTGTCGGTAGTAGTGATGCTAATTCAGCTAAAGATGCAGGCATGAATCGACATGAATCAATGAATTTAAATTTTACGTTTTCTCTCGTATTGAGCCCGCGTGTGCTCCCTGTCACTACTTTCGTGAAAGCGATGTATTGTTCCACATTAGTTGGAATAATTGAAACATCCCCATTTATAATATTATTTCCTGCCAACTCTTTAATGAATAAATGTGAGTCGTAACCCGACAAATTGTGCATAATAACGGGTACAACGTGGCTATCTTGGAACTGTAAGTTGCATGCTTGATGGGCTGGACCTCTATATCGGCCGGTGAGATGGCAGTGATCATGTACTCTAATATCATTTGCTTCAAAAATATCACCACAAATCGTACATAATGCATTTGGATCGTGAAATGCATGTCTCTCATCTTCAGTTAACGGTAGTATTGGTGTGTTTTTATCAAATAACTTTGCAACTCCATGAGCAATTTCCTTCAATTCTGTGATGAACCATTCGACGCAATCGGTACGATTGCCGCTGCTTCGGTAATATGAAAATGAATCGTCAAATTCACATTTAAAGTAATATCCAACGTTGTACATATGATGCTGCTGATATGCGGTAGTTGTACATTCCTCACTAAATATACGTTTCTGATCTTCCATACTGAGTCCCTTCAGATACGCTTCAGTATCATTCAGCGTATACAACAAATGGTGCTTTCAATTGATGTTTATAGTTATCAAATTTCATCCATTTCGATGTTTGATCGGGCATTTCAATGCTACACTCGTTTGTACATTTTGCAGAATGTTTCATTAACTTTTCATTTGTATCATAAAATATTAGACAGCGATCGCAAATGAAATATTGAGATTTATGATTACTCAGCTGACTGCTAACAAGACGGCTCAAATTTTTTATCCAACAATAATGAGTACGAATTGAATCATTGTCGCAGATCTCCCTAATCATTTTGGAAGTGGTAGCTGTTTTAACATTTCTTTCTTCAGTTTTAGTAACACTTTCTTCATCTTTGATTAGCAGCAAATGAATGTGATGCTGCCTAACTTCATTACTCACACGTAATGGACATATACGACCCTCATTGTCATCATCGTAATAGTATAAATTTATTGATATATTGTCGTTTTGTCGAACAAATTTATCGATTTGATTCAAGCGGACGGGAAAATCGATTCCATCAAAATTCAGTTCGTTCTCATATTGATAATAATGACGAATTCGCTCTGGATTATTTGCTACTGGGTGTAAAGCAGACAAAATAGCCCATTTGAAGCACATTTCATCGTATTGATTTTGTACGTTGATAACTGCATGTTTATATCGTAGCTTTTTAGGAGTTTCAATATACGATGAACCGTGTAATGGGTTATATAAGTTGACGTGAACATTCAACTCGATTATGCGAGCGAGCGTAAATCCGGAACCGCGGAATGTAACTTGTTCTGCACTTTCCACTATTTCTTGAACGATTTGTTTTCGAAAATGTTCATGTAGGTCTACGTTTAAATGAAGCTTCCGTGTTTGCGTTGGGAGATATATAGTCTCTTTCTCCGTTAACTCATGACTATGATTACCGCCAGTATCATCATCATCGTAAAAATCATTATTTTCATCTGTGTTTACAATTTTTTTTTCAAACTCTGCTACGAATACAGTCATTGACTTCACGTTAATAAAATTTTCGATATTTTTCGTAAGTTCCGAGCGATATATATGAAAGGCATCGTTTAGAAATATTTCAATATCAATATGTCCATTGTTTACAATAGCGAAGGTGTTTATTCGTCTATTAAATGCATCATCACGCACTTGTAGCTCAACACTAGGGACATCTTCAATTGTATTAGAGGACGGTGACATCATTGTTACTCATATCGATATTAACGTTTTTCCCGGGCGTAATTCTATTTTGGTATATCAATATGAACCGTTCCTTTCGGAACGCACCGAACAAAAATTACAATTCGATTGATCTATTTCTATCACCAGATGTTTGATATTTAATTATAATGAAACCTCAAATCGAGCGTATTTTCAGAAAATCGAACCTCAAATCGAACTGTTTTCATGAAATCAAACCTCAAATCGAACTATTTTCATGAAATCGAACCTCAAATCGAACTATTTTTCATGAAATTGAACCTAAAATCGAATTATTTTCATGAAATCTTAACAAAAATCGAAATATTAACATGAAATCGAACTATTTGCATTAAATTGAATATCAAATCGAACATTCTTACATAAAATAATACGAATTATTGATGAAAATAAAAATGTAAACAGACGCAATGGTAGCAAAAAAGCTCAGTGTAAAATGCAACAACGATAACTTAAACAAACGTTCACTGTCGCGACAGCAACGTATGCGTTCAATGAACTCGTTCAAGGTTAAAAACTACAATTAGTCATGCAATTGCAACGATGTCATTCATGCTATTTCATTGTGTGATGAAATATAGAGCAAATGTACGAGAAGAGTTCGTAAATTGAAGAAACAAGTATATGCATGTGAGAGAGAGTGAGAGAAAAAAACTAGTGTATGCGTGTGTGTGTGTAGCGTAAACTATAGCGATGGTATATGATTATTTGCATCGCTTCAGTTGTTGTTGTTCATAATTAATAAATTGTTATGCATTTAGATGGATTTGAGTGCAGTGTGAATGATTTTTTTAAGATTAAAAGGGGAAATAGGTGTGAAATATAGGTAAATTTATGCTTTAAAACTTTAATTTCAATGCGAAAAAATTGAAATTGTAGAGCTCTGACCACTTGACATATAATATTCTCTGACCACTTGACAAATAATAAAGAGAACCATAGTAATCATCACACTCATCAAAATAGCTTCACAATACAGTTTTTACGATCGAAATTGGTAAAGCGTCCAATAGAAATTGCACCGAAACGAGTAAATAAACCAAATTCGGGTTTCATTATGAAAGTAATTGTTTTTCCTTTGAACCCGTTTTCTTGGAAAATATAACAATCATCAATTTAGGCTATGTGCTGGGAAAGTCTGACATCATCTGCGAATGAAAGAATCGATGAATTACCACTAAAGTAAGGCAGCTCAGCAACAAACAATACAAATAAAGTAGCAGCAATAGGGTAACCCTGACCTGTACCCGAAGTAAATCAGATTCAAAATCAATAAACTTTACAATCTGTCTTCTACCATTCATATAAGATGAAATCCAATTTAAAAGTTGATAATTCAAACCCATAATTCTCAATTTGTGTACCAAAAGTTCAACATTTACTTCAACATTTAGTTCAACATTTAGTTTAATAAGATGTCACTATATTACTATTTATTAGAAATTTTGGTTAATAAATAATAAATATCTTATTATTTATATTTATTAGTCCCAAGTGTAGAAAAAAATTTGAAAAAACCTTGAAAAATTCATCTAAAAAAGAATAAAAAAAATTTAATAAAACAAAATGTTGTAATTTAATCGAAAAATGTTATCATTTTCCATCGAATTTATTGAAAATTGGCTTTTAAAACGCATCAATTACCAAAACGGATGATCAATATAAGGAAATAGTGTTTGTACTTTTCGATAGATTTGTGTTTTTGACTTAAATAAAATCATTATATAAACTTCAGGTAAAGAAATGTTCCAATTTAGCCAAAGCTGACTCGAGTGACATGATTTCTCCTTCGATTGCGTCTTCCAACGAAATTTCAGGCAAGAGTGTTGTACAATGAAGGTGAATTGAAGCGACAGCTTTGGCCAATTGTAATAAAACCTTTTTTGCTTCTTTAATACTAATTTGGTTTGAACCAATAGAACTAGATGAGCCAGAGAAACGGGGTGAATCTAGAAGCAAACAGGAATTGATTTATATATAATATCATGGAAAATACGAAAAGCACATGCAAATCAGTAAAATATTTGCTAAAACTCACCATTGTCTGAAGATGTACGCATTGAATGTTCAGGGTTTGAATTCAGATTCTTCTCAACCGTTGAAGTACTTGCGGTACAAACTGAAAATAAATCAATTATGAATTGAAATTTCGCTTTTTAAACCAGATGCACTAGTGTTTCACAGCTGTGTATGAGCAGTGAACAACTTACAACTTTGATTTGGGCCCATTGCCTGTGAATGTTGTTCAGAAGATCGCGCCTTTTTCAACACATTCAGTCGTGATTTGAGTTTCTGGACTTGGTGTTTGATTCTAAATTGGTATACACGTGCTTCGCATTCATTGTTGGGACTTCTTTTCTCCTCGCACAATATATCAACATCGATAAGGACACTTTCGACAACAGAAGCTAAATTTAGGACTGAGTTCTCTGCCATTTTCGAAGCACTTCGTTGTGAACTATGAAAAATGCCAGAAGATTCTGGAAGAAATTTGGTTATAAAAATTGATGTTTATTGACAGGAACTAGACATTGAGTGGGCTTACCATGACCTGATTGGTTTTGAGCTTCTTCAAAGTCATCGACATTGACTGGTATCGCATTTGCTTGTGCGAAATCACCGGGATCGTTTGGATTTGCCGTATCGTTTGGGTCTAAATCCGTACCCAATATTTTATCGATAGAATGCTCTTATAAAACAACAGAAAATTAATCATTGTATTTCAATTTTTAATTAAATAATTTTTAACAAGCATACTTTTCGAAGAGTAACAGGATTGTATCCATTCTTCAATTCGACTCGTATGTTCAGCTTTATACAAAGAGACAACACAAATTAACTGTAAAAATTTTGGAACATTTTTCATGCATATGAGAGAATTACCGATCGAACTCATATTTGATTTTCAGAATGTAAGAATCTTCACGCACAATTCAGCAAAAAACCAAAAATAACTCATTGAATGCACCCACACCAGTACTAGAGAAAATTATTATTTAAAATTTCAAAAAATAAAAAAAATATCTGTTATATCAAATTTGCGTATTCTTGTGCTTCGACAATAAGACTGTTGAACGTCAGTTTGTAGAAACGAGATATGTCAGTCGCTTTTTGTACTGTATTTGACAAAGAAGTGGTACCAATACAAACATATAAATGTCACGATTTCACATTCACTATTTGCTCACAGCGGCGCTGCTTTATGATGAATTTAAAATTTACATATCAAAAAAAATATTTTTTTTATTAATTTCTATTTGTGTTTATTTATTTTACTTTATTATTGAAAAACTCGATTTTCCAGGTTCAAAACAACTCGATAACCACATTAGCTCGTCTAATATGCAAAGTAATCGGTTTTGCATCAAATAAACATACATCGGATCACCGGTTATGAATTATTGTTTATGAGCTAAATATGTTCTCATTTGTAGCCAAGTCTAGTATTTGATATGGTTGTGATGAGATACAAAACAATATTATTGAATCTGAACTTTTTTCTTTTAACTTGTTACATGGAGGTATCGTTTTCTTTCCCGTACGTAAAATGACAAAGATTTGCTTTTGTATGTGGTATTGTGTTTATGACTATATTGGGCAAATCTATTGTAGTGTGTGTAATTGTGTATACGAAGTCATACAATGGAGTTTAACATTGAAATGGCATCTGTTGTTTTCGTGTACATATAATATATATACGGTATGCCAAACGAATACACATATATATAAAAATCGCATGATTGACTACGCTTGGTCATATTTTTCGTTTCGTTTCGTATCTTTCTGTTCCGTTCATATTTTACAAAAGATACTAAAGCAAGCCCACACGATGTACTCACACATATTTTTTATGCAGAGTTGTTTCTTGTGTTTCGTTTTTCTCTTCATTTTTTGTTTCTTTCATTCACATTTAGATTTAAAGTAGTCTACTTTAAGTAGATGATTTATTTCGTTTCGAATTTCGATTTCAAAATGTTGATTTTTTTTTTTAGAGAGGAGGAGAGAGAGAGAGAGAGAGAGAGAGATTAGTGTAGAATACAATCGAGCAAACGATTGAATGTGTGAGTGTATGGGCTTCGCTCTCTGGCTATCGCACGCGATCGCACTGTTACCGCATGGGTGACGCAAGGACCCTTGCGTCAGCCTTGCGTCAACCGCATGGTTGACGCAACGATTGCACCAGAACCCGCCTTTTCCTACTACTCAAGTCGTGCCT